>JABYQK010000201.1:0-29335 GCA_022606075.1 Fomitopsis betulina
GGCGGGTACGCAGCAAGCAGGTGCTGGCACCCTTGTCGACTTTACTCCTGCAGGAGGCGACAGCCAGGCGACATCACCCACTCGTCAGAAGCGCGGGTCGACAAGCAAGCTTCCGCCTGCACAGGTCCAAGCTGTGACATCTACAGGTAAGTACAGAGTCCTATCCAAATAACAGTGCTGATCATGAGGCGGCCATAGTCGAGGTCGCCAACACATCGGAGGGTCGTGTCTCAAGGGCTGGATCGGTCGGCGTGAGCGGCGGTGAGTACTAGTGATATCCAGTGTGCAGGCTGACTGACAAGGATCAGCTGCCTCCACAGCAGAGGGGCAGGGGCCTGAAGAGGAGTGAGCACCCCTCAAGATGACACAGCCGTGAGCGAACGGACACCGCCTCTTCCAAGGTGAGTGGATACACTGGCAGATGCAAAGAGGCTGAGACGGTCACTAATCCTGCTTGTAGATCACACTACTTTCTACTACAACAGCATCTATTCAACTTGGGAGAGGGGTGATATAATGGTCTTGTGCATGTATTCTCTCCTGTCGTTGTCTGCTTCTAGTGTTGCACACAATGTATCCATTCTGCTGTATCAATATTGATTGAATATTCTCGAGCAGAAAACATAGCCTAAGTGACTTGGAGCCCTTGCATGCAAGGGAGTAAAGAAGCAAAAGGTAAGTATGAGCGTGGTGCACTTGCCGCACTTGATGCCCTTGAACGACAAAAGCCAGGTTGCAGAATCACAGTCGCCTGATGCACTTTTTGCACTTGCATGCAAGGGACACAAGGAAAATGGTGTCTTTACGCACTTGCATTGAGCCTGGGCAAGGAAGGGACTTACCTAGTTGCCCTTTATGCCCTATGTTGCCGTGGAAGGACATGAGTGACCCTGGCAAGGCTTGGCAAGACAAAACAGTTTTTCCTGATGCCTACTGTTACTGAATCACGCATAACAGGGCCGCCGCTCGAGGCTATCATCGAGCAGGCCATCGACTTCAAGGGAGTTGTGAATGCCGGGTACAAGGACGACAAGGTCCTACGCAAGGTTCTCGAACACCCGGATGAACATCGCTCATTCCAGGTGAAGGACAAGCTCATTTGGTACAGGCAGAATGGCAACGAGATCACAGAGGTCCTCTGTGTCCCGCATACCAAGGTACGTGGTTGATTGCTCACGGAGATTGTATTGGATGAGGCACATCGTACCATTGGCCATCTTGGCAGCCATCGAACGTCGGATTATGTCCGTCATTGGTTCTGGTGGACTGACATGGGCAAGGAGATCTCGCACTTTTGTGCTTCTTGTGCCACTTGTCAGACGTCCAAGGTGTCACAGCAGCACCCTCTCGGGTTGCTGCACAGTCTCCCCATCCCATCGCGGCCCTGGGAGTCAGTTGGGATGGACTTCGTTGGTCCATTCCCGGAGTCACTCGGGTTTGACTACATGTGGGTGATCATATGTCGGTTAACAGCTTATGTTCACCTTGTGCCTGTACGCACAACTATCCGCACATCTGATCTCACGTGGCTCTTTCTTCGTGAGATCGTACAATTGCATGGTGTTCCGTCTTCGATAGTGTCTGATCGTGACCCGAAGTTCACATCGAAATCTTGGCGTGAACTGCACAGGCTTGCTGGAGGAAAGCTACTAATGTCCACTGCATTTCATCGACAGACTGACAGTGTTAGTGAACGCGCGATACAAATGGTATCGCAGATTCTTCGGACTGTGGTCCGACCTGACCAGACAGACTGGGTAGAACACCTTCCTATGGTCGAGTTCGCTATGAACTCGAGCATCAGTGGCACGACTGGCTTCACGCCTTTCAAGCTCAACCATGGATTTACTCCGTGCATGGTGCCCAAGCTCTCTCACGAGGCAGCCATGCCTGGAGTAAAGGCCTTCGCTGAGAAGGCTATTGACAGCTTATTGGTGGCTCATGATTCAATCATCGTGAGCCGTATTGCTCAGACATACTACGCCAATCAAGACCGGCGAGACGAGCAGCCTCTCTATGAAGATCAATTTTCTGTAGGGAAGCTCGTCTATCTCAGCACGGAGAACCTCTCACTGCCTAAGGGCCATGCTCGCAAACTCATGCCTCGTTTTATAGGTCCATACAAGGTCATACAGGCTAACCCTGGAACCTCAGGCTACACGATTGAGCTCCCTGACGAGCTGCACCGAAGACGCATCCACCCAACTTTCCACATCACCCGTCTTCGGCCTCACGAACCAAACGATGCAACAATGTTTCCTGGCCGGGAAGCCCGGGTCTTCTACAACTTTGGGCTTGACCAGGAGGAAGAATACGAGGTCGACGAAATAATCACCCATCGGTGGGTCGGCCGATCCATCACATTTTACATGTGATTCAAGGATGGCGACATCTTCTGGGAGAACTATGATAACACCAAAGATCTCGCGGCACTGGACCACTACCTCAAATTACACGGAGTAGCAAGCTGGCGCAAGCTGCCCCAAAATGAACACCCGACGGGCTCTCCATCCCACTGATGATGGTGATTGGTGTGATTAGCATCGATCTTAATCATGGTACCTGGCCGACCCCGACGGTGGGCCTGCAAGCATGGCGTCCGCACCGAGTCATCAATGCATGCCTGCTGGCCCCTATCCCGCTCTTGCTATATTGCCGGGAAGTTCTCGACTTCTGGTCGACACTTCCCTCTTGCCCACGTCTCCCACTGCTGAGATCCCCGTTCTCGCTATGCCACAATACACCCCCACCACTCAAGGCGCACACGGGTTGCCTCCGAGTGCACCAAGTGGTATTGTAGCTATTCCATATGATATGTTTGTGTGGCTGATGATTGTTTAGGACCAGCTGTATATGCTGGTGTTCAATGCCCCCGCTCGGACACAGCATCCGCAATGGATGCGCCGCCTGCTCAGCGGGGCCCCTGGATGTTTGTGTCTGAGTATGGCTGTGTTTTGCACAAGTGTGGTTGCTGCCGCGAGTGTCTGGCTTTCAGCGCACACATTAGCCCTGCTATGGACACATACGTGTACCTCCTGGCCTGTGAGGACCAGGCGGACACGTTGACAAAGACGGCACATCGTGAAGGCTACCTCGAAGGCTGGAAGCACTCCGCGCAGGAGGCTGTCGCTTTGGATGGCAGGCTCAAGCTCGCGGAAGCTTGTATCCGTGAGCTCAATGCCGACCTTCGCCACCCCTCGGCACCGCTGACGTGTGGCATCGCTGCTGGTCATGCCGGGTATGGACGCGGCTTCAGAGGGAGAGGACCCAACCGTGGACGAGGAGGCCGACCATATCCCCACGAGTATGACCGCCCCCATACGCCGACTATGCACACCGCGATGCACGCGCAGACCCACGATGGCGACAAATTGGACCTCTCGGACAGGCCTACATTGATCAACGAAGTCGATCATATGTGCATGGCTGCGGCGACCGACGACCCAGTCGGTGTGGCTGCCATCCGTCAGGCCCGTCACTGGGTCCACCTTGCTAACCAGGCCGCACACAATCACAGTATCAACCCGACTCAATCCTACCTCCTTACCCAGTGGCGCATCCCGCATTGGCTCCGCGAGAAGACCCCTCAGCCCTCCAACACGCATGAAGCCCCACCGCCTAACGTTCCACAGCCAACCCTCGATGACCCCCTTGATCTCTGGATCGCGCACTACGACGCTCATGGCCGCGCCCCCCTTCCTATCGGCGTCCACCGTGACCCAGATGGCAAGGTCAACACCAATCTCCTATGAGGCCATCTCCTGACCGTGACCATTGTTGGCCATGGACCACGTCGGAACTACCTACGCCGCGAGGGGCAGCTTGCTCTCGCCTGCCTGTTTGTGCAGCCGCAAGTATACCCCCAGATGCTTGCGGCTCTCCAACTCGAACCTTCGCCGGAACTCAATGTAATGGCACTGACGGCCGTGGCGATGGACGGACTCGAGGCGACCGACCATCGTGATCGCTTGGACTTCACGGTGCAGAACCTTGCCACTCACTGTGCGCAAGGAGGGATTACGGCAGGGATGATCCCCGAGTTCCTGATGGACTGGGCCCAATCGTTCTTAGAGGCTTGTCCAGCCCCAGCCACTGAACCGACTGCACAGGCAGCTATCGCCGACAATGATGACGACGATGATGCCGACGACGTGCCCCCTGCCTCAGCTGAGACAGGGACTCAGGCTGTCGAGACGGAGGACACAGTTATGGCCAACCCTGTCGCGGACGATCCTTTACCGTTCGCGAGTGGCCTGTAGTGTCTCTCTCGCTCGACACCACATCGACCCACAAAAAGCAGTCGACTCAGGCCCCGCCTTCCCTATGCACTGCACCAACACCAATGTCCGCCGTTTTCCCTATTTCGATATTTCCCTTATCTACTCTTCCTGCTTCGTCACCTCGGGACACCATATCCAAGGCGACTTCACACTCATTCAAGTTGGTGGTCGTGAGCCATGCTTTCTCCTCAACTTGAGACCAAAAAGGTGTCAACATCGTGCCATCCTCAAGTACGACATTGTTTCCGGAGGGGGAGGGTGTCAGGTAGACGCGAGGAAGTGCCTATTGCACCACAATGTACTGGCAAGTGCCAAAGCGGTGGGCAATGGGCGCGTGGTTCCGTTTGTAATGGGCATCTTTTACCTCCTCGCTTGTACCTAGCACATTCGGTCCTATAGACTCTGTCCTGCTTATCCTTGCAAGTGTGAAGATCCCTTACACCTAGGGCCCTTGGATCAAGTAGCCGTACTACATCGGCACCTACAAAGTCTGCTCGCCAGGTGCGCTCCGGAGAGCCCCTGCCTATGGTTGACTCCGCTGCCAAGGTGAGCCAAGATGGATCATTCACATATTCTGCGCTGATTACATTCTGAGGGGGAGAAGTCAAAGGGCAAGAAGCCAGCAGCCAAGAGAGTCGTCCCTGACAGTGATCAGGATGAGGAAGATGAGCCAGAAGAAGAAGAAGAGCAGGATCCTCACGACGAGTATCACGAGCCCGAGGAGACCTCAGGAGAAGGCTCAGCGGAGGATGACAAGGAGGATGAGGAGGATGAGGATGACAAGGAGGAAGAGGACACCATAGTAAGCACCTGGCTGCTTCTCAGCGCAGACCACACTCAGAACTTACAATGACATCCCAACACGTCTTGCATGATTTGGACGTACAGGTGAAGGGACCTGCCCACAAAGTTGTCGCGAGGGCTGGCAAGAGGAAGGGCGCTGCCTCAGGCGTTGGCGAGCGAGAGAGCATCGGTCACAGCAAGATTGGAGACCTTCCCAAGAACATCTGCATGCTGGTGTCTTCTGCACAGAACCAGCTTCACCTCATCATTGCACTGAAGACGGCCTGGTCAAAGGAACCTACAGTGCCCTCTGCACATCTCCCTAGCAGCGACAATTTAATTGTCATAGCACTACGTGAACCCATCAAGCACAGCAAGGGTAAACCTAATGCCCATGCAATAGTGTCGGGTTTCCAGCTGCTGCAGGATGACAAGGTCGAGGGTTATGAGGAGCTGGACATCCTGCACAAGAAGGCATACACAGTGGTAAGTGCAGTCAACGTTCAGGCGAATGGTCTTCTGATCTGTCTGTAGGTCTGGTCGTGTGCATCTCAGACATGGAACAAGCTGAAGAAGAAGGCACGGGTGGTCATGGAGAAGCTGTACGACTCAGGTGGGATGTTGTTCTCACAGTGCTGCAGCCTCGCTCTGTGGCTTCTCGAGACCCACGAAACAGAGGTAACAGATGGGACGGGGATGTGCAACATCCCCAACTTCATCTTTGGCAGTATTGAGCTTGTATACAAGCAGGACAAAAGCCTGGACACAAAGGTATGTGCATCCATGTTCGAGTTCAGCTCACTAATTCTGTCATGTGTGGCTATAGCGCAGCAAGGTGGACCCTCTGCAGCCATTCAAGAGTCTGGCCATCCCAGAGGTGATATACCAATACTGGGGGCTCACATGTAGATGGAGGACCAAAGGCGATGAAGTTGTTGGGGAACGACAACAAGAGAAGCTTTGTGCCAATCCTCCAGCTGCTGCCCAAGAAGGAGAAGGCGTGCAGTGGAGGGCTACCCAGGCGGGAGGCTCCACTGCGAGCATCGCAGCCGCCAAGTCCAATGTTGCTGCTGTTGCAGGCAGCTCATGCATTGCTGCTATGAGCTCTGAGCATGACAGGAACGAGGACAAAGACATGCAGGAGGAGAGCCCAGAGCTTGATGAGCTCGAATGTGAGTCCGGTCCACTTTCTAGGACTAGTCTACTATGCTGACTTGCGCACTGCAGGTCATCTTAGCAGATGATTCGACTTCTGGAGGAGAGCCGGAGCCAAGTGATGTGGAGTGAAGTGTTACCAGGTGAGTCAGTAGGTCTGATTGAAACCTTATGGCAGCTGATCATTGTGTGATTCCAGCTACAAATATATTACTGTACTACTACTACCACTCAGGTAACACTTGCCCTGAAGCATCACTAGGTGAGATCATGGTCAGTCTCTCTATCGTCTTCTGTAGCTCTTGTTGCTGTCATGTTGTTGGTCATCCCTGGGGGCAGTGGTTGAGTCGCTGTTGTAATGTATTCATGTTGTAACTGCTGGGCAATTTCTGTGCTGTATGGCCATGATTGAACTGTTCCTTAAGGGATAATAACTGGTTGTAAGTACAATTAAGTACAATTAAGTTTGGTGGAAAGCACATAATAAGAAGAGAGAGAAAGTGTCTTTGAGTGCAAATAAGAGTGGATAAGTAAAGCTCCAGTGGCTGCAGAAATGAAACAAAAAAAGAGGAAATAAGAGAGAACAAGGACAAGTGTAGCATTTAGAGCTTCTTCTTCTTTCATGGAGGTGCATATTGTGTCTTTCTTTGTCTTTTATTGTCCCTAAATTTGGGCAACTTGTCTTAATTGCACTTAACGTCTTTTTCCATCTTTGCATCTTTTTGTGACTTAAAAAGATCAAATAGGTTTTTCCTGATGTTGATGTGTCAGAAGGGTTCTGAATGAGGGCTATGGGAAGGCGGGCTTACCTTTCACTGTGGCACCTGTGTTGGCCCTTGAGCCTGGGGGAAACAGAGGTTTAGAGGACCTGGTCAAGCGAGAGGTAGGGCAAGAATCAGCATGGTAGATTAACTGGTGGTGAATAGCAGCATAGCTCTTCATGGCAGACATGGCTAGTCACTGGGAGTGGAAGAGGCAAGAGCTAACTTCAGGGGCCCTGTGGTTATGAAGCTTCTAAGGCCACCATGCTTAGTCAAGGTCATGCTGTTAATTGGCTGGACCCTTTACCTAGGGGCCCCATACTTGCGGCACCACACCCACTGAGCTCCGCGCAATAGCTGTATTGGAGACAGTACCTAGGAAAGTAACTGGCATGAAGGAGAGATGACTCCTTGATTATCCTATGCTCCCAATGCTCGCCACTGAGGGGTAGGTTGCAGCCCTTAGCTTGTGCCATGGGGAGCCCAATGTCCCAACTTTCCATATAGCCTTAAAATGCATTCAAATCAAAGTGAAAAGGGATACTCAAATGCATCAGAATGAAAGCGAAACTCATTTGAATTTCCCATTAAAATGCATTACAATACAATCTAAATGTCTCTCTCGGCATTACACAGTGTTGTAATGTGTTTCAATCGGAACCTTTGGCATTGTAATGGATTTTGATTGGCATCTCAGGACTACATAGCATGGTCACAGATACTAGTATATTGTAAGGGTGTCTCGTGTGGTTAAAATGCAATTGGAATCCCATTTCAATGACACAAGCATTTAAATTCAGTATGGAAAGTTGCCACAAAGGGGGATGCAATGCGGTGGCGTAGGAAGCTGGTAGCGCCACTGCCAGCCTCCCACCACCAACTTGAGAGAATGAGATCTGAAGAGTCAAAGGAGTGGTACGCACAGTAGCAAACTCAAGCAGCTGAAAATCACAGGCAAGAGTCGGTTGCGGTGAGGCTAGCACAGGGAGTCAAAGGACAAGAAGCATTGAGAATCCGAGAATCCAATTAAGGTACACATTGGTGACACCCAAGAAGCATTATGACGGATGGGTGTGCATCTTTGAAAGCTCAGACACCAGGACTCTGTGTCTGGCGGTTTCATTGGATGTAACAGAGCACAAAGTGATGCTTTGAGTGGCTTATTCTGTCTAATGCATGTTCTTTTGCTATGTGTACTTGCCTGTTCATGCCCTATTGCGCCCTCAGGCCTCCCAATTTTCTCCCTTTCCTACTCCCCTCTACAGAATTAAATCCTACTATTTCTGCTCATCATGGGGAAGCAGAAGATATGCCTTGAAGACCTACTCAGGAAAGATACCTGTGGGGCATGCAGACACAGATTTTCTTTGCCAAGGCAGGCTGGAGAGCATCAAATCATTGCAATGCTCTCCCGCAGAGGGTCAAGCACCAGTGCCCCAGCTTCAAGGAATCCCTAGCTCAATATATCTACTGTCTCAAGAATGCTCACCCTCTCTCCTCAGCTCAACTCCCTGATGCCCTTGCCGACATGCCATTCAACCATCTTGACATCTTCCACAGCTTCAAATTTGTGCCAGCATCTCTCAACAATGATACTGAAGAGACAGATGCTGTCAAGGCAACACTGGCGAAGGGCGAGCAACCTGCACATTTTGATACTGTAGTAGTGATGCAGGGCAAGGATGCAGAAGCTACCTGTCTTCAAGGTGAGTACATACATCATTCCCCTGGCACATTTATATTCTAGATGACTGAGATATGTGTCAGGTACTTGTATAGGACATGTCAAAGTCATCTTCAAGCTACCCACCACACTCTGCACACATGAGCTCCTCCTAGCTCCCACAAACTGGGCAGCCAGTGGGCCACTTGCCTATGTCGAGTGGTATGCAAAGCTTCCCAAAAATGCTAGTAGTCTGGCTTGTATCAAACATATGAGGAGTGAGCATGAATTAAGATTGCCCAATCATTCTTGGTCAAGCACCAGTAGGACATTCAGCTCAATCATACTACAGAACTTGTCTTTTCTGTCGCAAAAGAGGCCCTTCACAGAGGGGCTTGTACTTACTGTCACGTATGTGTGCTTATGTTATACATAATGGTGCTTATTTGCTCCTGATGTCTTAATCAAAGACCTTTGGTGACAATAAGACGTGCAAAGTGTCATTACATTTTATTAATACATGTGTGAGGGCCATTATGTAAAAAAAGGTTTTCCTGATGTATCATCACATACATCGACCTCTATGGCAAGCAAGCCCACTTCCTTCCAAATACCACTGACGTTGACACCTCTGAGATAATTGACTTGCATTATCGAGAGATATTCCGACTTCACGGGATCCCTGACGAGTTTGTGTTGGACCGAGGTCCCCAGTTCTCTGCTAAGCTAATGTGGGAACTGTACAAGAAGCTCGGAATAAATGCAAGTCTTACTACGGCATACCACCCCCAAAGTAACGGTCAGATGGAGCGCGCGAATCAGGAAGTCAAAAAGTATCTATGACTTTTCTGTGATAAGATGACTGGGTCAGTCATCTACCCACCGCAGAGTTTGTATTCAACTCCCATGTCTCATCAGCTACCGGCTACAGTCCGTTCGAAATCATGTACGGGTATCGACCTGATTTCACGGTACCACCAGGCCGAAAGAGCTCTATCCCTGCGCTTGACCAGTGTCTCAAAGATCTTGCAGAAGTACACAAGGAAGCAGAAGCAGCTCTACGCTTAAGTAAAGAGTGTATGAAGGAGTCCCACAATAGTGACAAAGCACCAGTATTCAAGGAAGGAGACAAAGCAATGTTAACTTCCAAAGATATCAAAGTTCACCAAGCAAGTCAGAAGCTTGGGCCGCATCAATTAGGACCTTTCACTGTCGTTCAAGTAAGAGACAACGACAACTATGAGCTAGATTTACCTCTGGTGCTAAAGATTCATCCTGTATTCCACGTCAATCAACTCTCTCCATACAAAGAAACAGAAGAGAATGGCAAGCCGCCACCTCCAAAACCTGTAGAAGTCGACAGAGAAGAAGAGTGGGAAATTGAACACATCTTGGACAGCCGGTTCTATTGTCGCCAGTTACAATATCTCATATGCTGGAAAGGCTTTGATGAGGGACATAACAGCTGGGAACCAGCCAAGAACATTACCCATGCTGAGGAAGCGATCAAGGAGTTTCATCAGATGAATCCCAATGCACCGTGCAAAATCTCTGCTACTGGATTCGGCAAGATTGAGTGGAGACCACGAGAGAATTTCACGGAAATTCAGCCCTCAGACCTTGAATGGGAGGCGGGCAGACATCCGGGCAAGAGTGTGCCAAGGACGACACAGTTTTAGGAAGGGGGTAATGTTGTGGTAGGCATGGCTAGGCCCTATTTTTGCCTATTTTTTACTATTTTATCTTGCTTTACAATGGACTTGTACTGTACACTCAATAAGACTTTGCCTGGAATGGCATTCTGACTAGTCATGTGACACAACCACATACTAGGGTTTATCTTGTAGCACATGACACATTGACTCATATCCCGAGACCGGAGTGATGGTAGATCACATCATCTTGCATCATCAGTAGATAGCCAATAGCATAAGTACCTCATGCATGTGATGGCTGTCTGATGTGGGAGCCCTGCCCTAAACCTCAGGGGTATAAGTAGAGTAGCTTGTAGTCCTAGCACTCCATCTTGTCCTCTTGGAGTGCTAGGTAAGCACATGTATTTGCTCACTGATCAGTAATGTTAACTTGGAGTGCTAGTGTTCTCAAACCTAGTCTGTGTGAATGTTGACTCTAAGTCCAGACCCAAGTGGTGAGTATCACACTCACTCAGTCCTGTCTGTACGGGGTCAATCCCGCCAAGACCTTCTTGCTTCCAAATGTGCATGTTGACCTAGTTCCATGACACCATGTTTGATTTGACTTTGTGTTACTTTCCCTACATGACACTGTGAGCCGAGCCTCCATATCACATCATGATAGGAGAAAGTGCCACTCGGTTGCATTGTACATAGCATTTACTTCTTGTCTTATCTCAAGACACTTAGCTCACAGTGCATATAACTCAGTAGAAACCTCTGGCTTGTGATTTATGCTTGGGGAACTGGTATAGGCTGCAGGTCTCAAGGACCACTTTGACACCGCATAGTATCACCCTTGCCACACTGGCTAACCATTAGTATGCTCAGTCTCCTCAACCTGTTGCACCTACTTGACCACTAGAAACACGAGCCTAGTGGTCATACTCCACTAGTGTCTGAATCTTGCCACATTTCTACAATTTTCCTGATCCGGTGTCCCAGAGGGAGCAACCCGGGGCTCAAGTCTAACCTATGCTGCATACCCTTGGCAGGGCACTTGCCAAGGCAGATCACTCATGGTGGGGATCAACCCACCAACCTGTGACCAGTCAGAGGGTTGAACTCCAACCAACTCTGAAAGCTCTAATGTAGCATGTACTCATGGGGTACTAGGGAGTAGAGAAATGCTATGAGAGAAGTGTTATCATCCTGAGAGCCTACTGCCCTAATGGCTGCTCCCAGGAGACTGGATGACTAAGGTGTGATCAATCTGGACTTATTGATGCAAATGACTAGGTGTGTATGTGTCCTTCAGAGGCATCGCAGGTAGGATAGAAAAGGATCTTGTCCTAATGTTGCAGAACTAGGTCGACGCACACATTCATGAAGCAAGAAGGTCTTTCCGGGAATTACCCCATAGAGACAGTGGCAGAGTGAGTGGAATACTCACCCTCAAGGCTGGACAGACTTGGAGTCGATGTTCACATGGACTAGCATTAGAATAACTAGCTCTTCAAGTTAGATTACTTGTCCATAGTGAATACAAAAGAGCTTACCTAGCTCTTCAAGAGGACAAGATAAAGAGCTAGGACTACAAGCTACTCTACTTATACCCCTGAGGTTTAGGGCAGGGCTCCCACATCAGACAGCCATCACATGCATGAGGTACTTACACTATTGGCTATCTACCAATGGTGCGAGATGATGTGATCTACCATAACTGCGGTCTCGGGATATGAGTCAACCAGTCATGTGCTACAAGATAAACCCTAGTATGTGGTTATGTCATGTGACTAGTCAGAATGCCATTCCAGGCGAAGTCTTATTGAGTGTACAGTACAAGTCCATTGTAAAGCGAGATAAAATAGTAAAAATATAGGCAAAAATAAGGCCTGGCCCTGCCTACCATGACAATGAGGGTCCCTTCCAGATAATCATGGTCTTGGGACCAGTCACTTATGAACTGGAGCTCCCCAATTTGTGGAAAATTCACCCGGTGTTCCACTCTGGTCTTCTCTCTGCCTATACTGCAAACATGGAGAGAACTACACGAGACTGCCTCCTGATGTGATAGAAGGCAAAGACAACTATGAGGTTGAGGCAATTCTTGGGCACAGAAGAAAGGCCAATGGAGCACTGGAGTATTGAATCCTCTGGAAGGGATACTCCACTGCTGACTCTACCTGGGAACCAGAACAGAACTTGATAGGGACTGTGGACAAAGTCCTTGTTGAACTTCTACCATTTCAGGTGTTATCTTATTGGGCTTGCCTGATATGGACCTTGTATTATGTTCTGCAATGCTATGTACCTTATTGTATGGTCACCTTCCTTTTTTGCTCTTATCTTATCTGCGGGACTTGCTATCTCTCGTCCTGGCTCAGTAGATTAGATTACGGACCTCCGGGCCTCCACTCCTTAGGTATATGATATTGCCGGTAACCTGGAGTTCTGGTTCCCATCTTACTAATGATTACTCATGTAGCTTATGCTGATGACTCATGACAGTCTCTCACATGTATATATACTGGGCTTGGATGCCCTTCAATGTATCATTCCTTCCTGCTCTCTCCTGTGTGCCTAATGGGCTCCTCCCTTGAGCAGTTACCCTCAGGTTCATTCATTGCCTCTACAGCCACTTTCCTCTCACTCCTTCAACAGGTTATGAGCCCTGCACTCTGCACTTAACCTCGATGCTTCATCCCTGCAGGATTCTCAAGACTACGCTCCTAGGAATAAGCATAGTGTTTTGCTAGTCTTATCATAGACTCAGTGTTTGATGACCTGAAGTGCTGAAAGCACTGGGGGATCACATTTCCAGTGGGCCTTCACGCTGTTTGCCAAAAGTTTATCCTCCAATGAAGCCTGAGAGAAAGGTTCATTGACGCCAACTCTACTGCATCAACTCTGATCTAGGATCTAACATTTTTGTGATTTCAGTCACACCCGCTCCCCACTCCCATCCGCTCCAACCCCACTGCCCAGCCTCATTCACTTGCTGAACATCTTTCCGCTCCCGCTTCCCGACTTTAAGAAGAAGTCAACTGAAGAAGTCATCAGGATCCTCGAGAAGAAGGTCAGTGCCACCATCGAGCACTACCAGGCCATCTTCAACAAAAAGTACCTCTTTGAGTTGTTACTTGGAGATTCCCAGTGCGCTCTCCACCGCTTCACTGATCAACTCAATTGGGTCAGCGACAACTTCGACAAGGCCAACAACTGGTCGAAGCAGCAGCACGACAGCATATCGTGGGCTTGTCACTGCGTCAGCACCATCAAATTCTCGATGCCGCAGGAACTGCTAGTCAAGCGGTACAGAAAGGTCATGAAGGACCTAACGAGCATAGCCAATGGGGGCTACTTAGACTGGATCGTTTTGTAGTACATAGGTCGGCATACCTAAGTGTTTTTTGTTGCATATAGTGGAATATATATAAGTCAAGCATCACATTGTGGCTTTGTCTGAGCATTTGCTAGATGAGAATTTGGAAGCAGCAACAGCAGAATCAGCAGCAGAAGAAACCCCATTCAACTGCAAAGGTCTACCACATCTATTCAATTTCACTGAGAAACAAGACTATCATCAACGACCTGCAGGACCTGACTACGGGTACTGGGTGTGTGAAGATACAGTCTGTAAGAATAGGTGGTCCAGTCCATATGCCAAAGGTACAGACTGGGGAATCTCAGTAAATAACTGGCAAGAGACCAATCTTTATTCTGAGTTTGCTTCCACAATTTTTTTCAAGGGTTCTGAACCTGAACTGCAACATCTTGCATCTATCTCAGAGTATGGGTCTCCATCTATCCCCGGCTCTAGAGTGTATTCTCCTACTCCTGAAGTTTCTCCTCTAAATCTATCTCCATTGTTTGTTCCTACTACTTTACTGTCAGATCTATTGAATCTCTTTGAAGAAGATGACATAGAGGCACTCTTAGCACTGTCTCAAGAAGAAGCAGAGGAACCAGCACCTCGCTTTTGTTCTTGAAAGTTTACCTTCACCCTCCATTTCAGAAGAAGAAGTCTCAGACTTCTTTGAATTTTATCTCCTCTCCACCACTATGTCGGACATGAAGGCAGAAAGCATTTCAGTCCTCAAAAAGTCCTCAGACTATAAGGTTTGGTCGAGCCAGATGCTTGGCTACCTTACGTTTATAGAAGCTGATGAGGCTCTAATACCTGGTGACCTCAAGAATGCAGACTACAAGAAGGCGAACACCCGAGCCAAGGGTGTCATTCTTATGCACACGGACAATAGCTTCCATCACCTCCTCTACAAGAATGTAGGAGGCATTGAGGTCATGAAATTGGCAAAGGACATGTGGGCATTGCTCAAGACACATTTTGGTACCCCAGACACAGCATACATTTGGTCACAGTTCTCATCTCTCATCAAGTCAAGAGAAATGGATGACAACAAGCCAATGCAGGATCAGATCTCAAAGATCCAAACTGTACTCAAGGACATTGTCAATGCTGGCATTACGTTAGATGAGCCAACCCAGGCTCTCCTCCTGATGTCAAAGATCCCGGACAGCTACTCGACAATGGTGTTGACCATCATGGCGACAACTGTTCTCAAGGAGTTGAAGGTCAAGACTCTGGTCAGCAAGATTCTCTTCGAGGAATCTCTCTGCCGGTCTGGTATGGGACAGTCTGCATCAAAGACTTCCCAGGTCAAGGTACACAACAGTAATGGTCCTTGCTTGCACTGTGGCAAGAAACACAGTTCTGATCAATGCTGGACCAAGTACCCGCACCTGCGCCGCAAGAAGGGTGGTGACAATGGCAAGGGGAAAGGAAAGGGTGGCAACAGCAACGGTAAAAAGGTGAACATGGTGGTTGTTCACACTACCACGGATGGGACAAAGGTCATGCAGTCTGGTTAATCCTCGTCAAATGGTCAAGGTGCTTCGGTGGTTGAGGTCGAGGAGGTTAAGTACACTGCTTGTACGGACCCTTCATGTAGAGTCTGTCCTCCTTGTACTGCCACTTCCCTAGTAGCTTCATCTCTTGTTGTACATAATGGTGCATCTGCTGACACTGGGTCTGCACAATTGAGCTCATCTTTCTATTGCCCTGGTGTGAATAAGTCTCATTCACATCAATTCAAGCACATTGTTTGGCTCATGGACTCAGGTGCAAGTATGATTGTCAATTCACTTGAATACTTCTGGGATTACAAACCATACATGGTTCCTGTCATTTTTGGTACAGCAGGAGATGCTAAGATAGAAGCACTAGGCTCTGGCACTATCAAAGGTTTAACAACAGTCGGGAAGGAGTGCATTATGATCACCATATCTAATGTCACATATATTCCTCAAGCTTCTGGCTGTTTGTTTTCAACTGGTATTGTGGAGAAATCAGGACATACACTTGTACAATGTTCAGGTCAGATGGTCATCTATGACCAACCATTTTCGCATGGCAAAGTTTCTGGCAACATTGTTATGGAAGCACCGTACAACTTCCTAAATAACTTGTATTTTTCATTTATGGATGTCCTGGACAGGAAATCAGCAGCACTGCTGTCGACCCCTTTTTGTATCTGGCATCACCGGATGGGGCATCCGTCCAAGGAAGTTATTCACTGTTTACCTGATCATACTAAGGGTGTTGATCCAGTGGGGGTTGAGGATTAATCCCCTTGTGAAGGATGTCAATGGGGCAAATCTCATCACGCCCCATTCCCCGTGTCTTCCAAACACGTTACCAAGCCTCTCAAGTTGGTTCACACTGACGAGGATGGTCCTATGTGTACCCAAGCAGTCAATGGTGGTTTTAAGTACTTCCTGGACGACTACACTAGTCTAGGATGGGCCTATTACCTTTGTCATAAGTCTGAGTCACTCCAAGTGTTCGAGGACTTTAAGGCATGGGCTGAGAATGTTACTGGTCATAAACTCATCAATGTATGCTCGGATCGAGGGGGGAATATACATCTGACACTTTCACAGCCTGTCTGAAATCCTATGGGATTGTTCATCAGCAGACGGTTGCACACTCGCCTCAGCAAAATGGGCGAGTTGAACGCTGGAATCGAACGATCATGGAGAAGGCTATGGCTATGCTTCACCATGCTGGCCTAAGTCATGGTTTTTGGTAACTTGTGGTTAATACTGCAGTCCATATTTACAATCGCCAGCCTATGTGATGCCTTAAATGGCAATGCCCAATAACTCTCTGGGATGGCACGGTCCCGGATATTTCATACTTCAGAGTATTCGGTTGCAAGGCATTTGTGCATGTGCCAAAGGAACAAAGACAAGGGAAACTCAACAAAAAGGCAGTTGAGATGATCTTCATTGGATATGAGCAAGGCTCCAAGGGCTACAAGTTCTGGGATGCCTCCAGTCGACAGATTGTTGTGTCTCATGATGTGATCTTTGATGAAGCTTCCTTCCCAGCACATAAGGATTTGGCTAACCCAAAGACTCTGGGACCACCACTATTTGATCTTGTAGACTCTGATTCTGAGGATGATGATGAGGAACAGATCAATATACCACTTCCTCTACTGGTAGAGAGAAAAGATGTTCAAGAGGACATTGATGAACTGGAACCAGTGGGAGAACTTGACTGTCAGCTCCCTGAACCTGCACAATGTCCAGAACCTGTTCAACCTCCTCAGCCTGAATATTCTCACCCTAGACATGAGAATGCTGGGAGAAATCCTAACAGGAATAAGGACAATGTTTATGGTGATGAGCCTCCAGCTCAGATTGACTGTCACACTGATACTCATGGAGATCAGTGTGCGGAAGTGTTTATGATATTGCAGGCTCTCAAGGAAGCTAACTACTCTGATTCGGTTCCTACCTTGTGTTCAGACACAAGGAAATCCCTTGAGTGGGACCACTGGAATGCCGCTGAAGGCTCTGAGATGAAGTCTCATAAGCAGAATGGCACCTGGATCTTGGTTCCCTGTCCCAAGAACAGGAAGATTGTCAAGAATAGATGGGTGTACATGCGAAAGCATGACAGCCGGTACAAGGCCCAGTTAGTAGCAAAGGGCTTCACTCAAGTCTGGGGTGAAGACTACCATGAGACATTTTCTCCAGTCACTTGTTTCAAATCTTTGAGATACATGTTTGCCCATGTGGCGCTTGAAGACTGGGAGATGGACTTGATGGACATCAAGACAGCCTTCCTCAACAGTGAACTCGAAGAGGAAATCTTCATGGAACAGCCTGAAGGCTGGGTAGTTCCAGGCAAGGAGAATTGGGTCTGTCTCCTCAAGAAGGCCATCTATGGTCTTAAACAAGTGTCTCGTCAATGGAATGCTAAGATCCACAAAACCCTTTTGAACCAAGGGTTCATCCAGACATATTTGGACACTGGTGTTTACATCTACTCCAGTAAAACCAATGGTCAAGTCTGTTATGTAGTACTTTATGTTGACGACTTGTTACTTCTTGGCAACTCTAAGTCATTCATTGAGCAAGTCAAGAATCATCTCAAGAAGGACTACCAGATGACTGACCTTGGACCAGTAGAGCATTTTTTAGGCCTTAGGATTCGTCGTGATCGTCAAAAGCGACAGATTCTAGTTGATCAATCTGAATACGTTCAGACCATTTTGGAGAGGTTCCAAATGTCTAACTGCAAACCTGCAAAGACACCTGTACCTGCTGGTTCAGTTTTGGAGAAGAGCATGGAAACCGCAACGGATGCATTCCACACTCAGTACCAGAGCATTATCAGTAGCATCATGTATGCTATGCTCGGTACTCGGCCTGATCTCGCTTTTTCCGTAATGAGACTCGCCAAATTTGCCTTGAACCCGTCAAAGCAACACCTGCGCCTAGCTCAATATGTCTTGCGCTACCTTAGGGGAACAAAAGACTACACCCTATGTTATGATGGAGCTTCCAACTCTGGGTTAATTGCCTATTCGGACTCAGACTGGGCAGAAGATCATGACAATAGGCACTCCACAAGTGGCTTTGTGTTCCTCATGGCCAATTGTGTTGTTTCTTGGGTTTCCAGATGCCAACCCACTGTTTCCCTCTCTTCAACAAAAGCAGAGTACAAGGCCACCTCAGACGCATGCCATCAAATGGCCTGGCTTCGGAACTTTGGACAAGAGCTTGGTGACAACATGACTGCTCCTACTCCCTTGGGTCTGGACAACCAAGGAAGCATTCTCCTTGCAGTTAATCCTGCCGTGGACTGCTGCACAAAACACATTGAAATACAGATTACTTCATTCATGAATTCTATGAGAAGGGTGAAACCAATATTTTCTTTGTTGCGAGTGAAGACCAGCTTGCAGATGTGTTGACCAAGAATGTTCCTCTCTCTGGAATAGAGAAGCTTCGAATGTCAACTGGCATGGTCATAGTGTCTTGAACAAGTGGGAGAACTTCTACCATTTCAGGTGTTATCTTATCAGACTTCCCTGATATGGACTTGTATTGTGTTCTGCAACACTATGTACCTTACTGTATGCTCACCTTCCTTTTTCACTCTTTATCTTATCTGCAGGACTCGTTGTCTCTTGTCCTGACTCAGTAGATTAGATTATGGACCTCCAGGCCTCCGCTCCTTAGCATATGATATTACTGGTAACCAGGAGTTCCGGCTTTCCATCTTACTAATGCTGACTCATGTAGATTATGATGATCTCCCCACATGTATATATACTGGGCTCAGATGCCCTCTTATGTATCATTCCTTCCTGCTCTCTCCCGTGTGCCTAATGGGCCTCTCCCTTGAGCAGTATCCCCTCAGGTCCATTCACTAAGCCTTCTAGCCACTTCACCCTCACTCCTTCAACAGTCCTTACCAAGTATAAGAAAGGTAGAAAACTCCTGCTGAATGCCATTCCCAAGAACCCATTTGATGATGGGTATAAAGCTCCTTCCTCGTAATCCCCTCTGCAACTTCCTGGACCACCAACTTGAACCTCCACCCCCGGCCACTCTTTGAAGGACCATTTCTCCCTCTCTACCTGCACATCCTCCATGAGCCCGCCTATTTCTGGTGCACTCCCCTGTCCCTGTTCTCCACCACTCCCTTTGGAATCCTTGGTTGGTTCACCCCACACCCACCCACCATGAACCAAGTCAACATCCCATCTGCTCCCTTGTCCATTTGCATGACCATTCACCAAGCCTGGCAAGCCTACCAAAAGCAGGCTGTACCTTCCATTGACCCTCACCAGACATCATGATCCTTTCCCCTACCCACTCATGCAACCAAAAACTCCTCCTTCTACCCAACTTGGCCAGAATGCAATATGCCTGCTTGCCATGGAGGAAATCGGGTCTCTATGATGAACCAGGTGGTTCGACTGTTTGTGGAGAAGGCAGTCTATGTGCGATATGGGAAACAACAAACCTGCCCATGTGCACCTGGCGAGCATGAATGCGATGGGTCATGGTACAATGCTTGTTCTACTTGCATCAGGGCATGATGATGGTATATTGGAGAGATCCAGGAAGTCAAGGTAATTCCCCAGGAGACAGAAAACCTCCTCTCCCTAGTGGAATTGATTCTCTTGGGAGAATCTGGGAACTTTCCTGGGCCAATCCTCTGAGCCTATCTCCAACAAGAAAAGGCATTGTGGGACTTTGCTATGGCTCTGTTATTCAATAACAGAGCGATAGATGGATTGCTATGAGCACACTGCAATCAATGCTCACAGCCTGAATCATTGTCTCTACCCTGGAAAGCACCCCTTCTCGCCTGTTGGGAGTGACTACCTTCTACAACCTTCCCTAGGAAGTCAACAGCTACCCTATGCTCTCCACAGATTATCCCATCTCCATCCATGGGTTCTTGCTTGATACCCCCACAATCCTATGCCTCGGTGGCATTGTCATCCCACTCATCCTCAAATCCTTCCTTTCCTTTGGGCAGCACTCCTTCCCAAGGATATTCTCCACAGAAGAGGTGAAATTTGGGGCAAGACTATAAAGAGAAGTGATGACAAAGCCAAAAACCATACAAGGTTGGGTATAGGTCATTGGGGACATTGACCTTAGGAGGGAGCTGATGTTACAAGTGACATTGGTGATGTCACAAGTGACCATGGTATGTGACACAAACTCATTTCCTTCCTTCTTCATTTGCCTCTGGCCTGGTCATGCCCCTTCACGATCCAGCCTTGTACTCTTAGCTTAGGGATCGGGGAATGTGTTCCCCTCAAGGACACTGCTCCTTTGTCACCCACTATATGCCTCCCCTCCTGACCATACCTTCTGACCTACCTCATGCTTGCCTCATGATCACCTTATGCTTACCTGCCTGTTGTTGAACTTCTACCATTTCAGGTGTTATCTAATCAGGCTCTCCTGATATGGACTTATCTTGTGTTCTGCTATGCTACTTACCATATATAGGTTACATTCCTTTTGTTCACTATCTATAGATTAGATAGCTCACTCCAGAACTGCACCGGACCTCCGGCCTCTACCGGCCTCCACTCCTTATCCATGTGATATCACCAGTAATCTGGATTACCAGACTTTAGGATGACTCATAATCATAATCTGACTCATGCTGACTCACGTAGTTTATGATTATGACTTGACATGACTCAGGCCTCATCTGATATGCTTACTGTACAATCAGCTGATGCCTTCCTCTCATGTATATATACTGGGCTCAGATGCCCTCTAATGTATTGTTCCTTCCACTGCTTTCCTGTGTGCCTAACAGGTCTCCCTCTAGCAGCTTCCCTCTAGGTTCATTCACTGCCTTCACAGCCACTCCCTACACTCCTTTCAACACCTGTGTGGTTTCTCCCATTTGCTATCTGTTATATCCCTCATCTTCCATACTGTTCCAGGATGTTCCAAGGATGCATCACCCCCATGTATATATACTGCAGTAGTTGTAGGGTTGAACTCCAGTTTGACCTGGTTTTATCTCTACTCAATGTTCCCTGCATTCCCTGCAGTGAGCCCTCTGAGTGAGCTGACACCAGTGCTTGCACCCTTCATTCCACCCTTGGACTAGGATTGATTCCTAGTGTGACTCTCTCTCTTCTCTACCTTGCTCTCATCGAAGGATGGTGTTCCTTCGTGTAACCCCGGCATGGAGTAAGTCTTCTACTCATTGAGTTTAGGTTGACATTGTTTGGTCAGTAGAACATGCATTGGAGCACATTGGAGTGTTAGCGCAAGTTGTTGCATAACACAGACCAGGTGCCTTGAACCAGGGAGTAGACTGTAGTGAATGGAGATGAAATGTAAATGTCATGTATTCTAAGTTATCAATATGTAGTGCCATTGCATCTAATTGTCTTGCCTTGGATTTCATTTACTTATAGATAGAGATTTGACTTATAGCTAACTGAATGCCATGCTTTGCAAGGCCTGGCCATACTCTGGCCGACCATGGGAAGTTTGTATTACTTCATCTTGCCATAGACTAATCTTCCCTTTTTGCTGATGTACAGGGGGTCAATGGTACTGCTCATCTTTGGACTCAAACAGGGAACAAAGGAGAGTAACCTCCAGGGACCCAGAAAGGGAAATGGGGCTCAGGAGGAATGGGTGGTAGTGTTTATGAGCGCCTGCATGTCCCTTGTTGTATGGACTATAAACATCAGTGTTGTGTCCAATGGCAAATTTGACACAATACTAAAATCATTGTTAGGTGCCAGAAGCAAATGGCAGAGGAGGTAGAGATGGAGGAGTTGGCATAAGATGCGCCAAAGGACTTTGCTTTTGTATCACAGCAGATGGACTGTTATGGGTATAATAGAGATGGAGTTTACTGTCCTGCAACCATAGCAGGATGAGTCTTTGTTCTTCTTTCTTTTGTTCTAACAAAAGGTAGGCAGGGACAAAAGGATGCACAAGCATGTGATTTCACTAACAATAAGGAGCAAGTAATATTGTTATCCCAAAATGGACACATATAGGTATTTGTTCTTTTGTTCATGTCTTTTGTTAGTAGATTCCTATTGTCCTAAAATTCCCACGGTAAAGGGTATAAAAGGACACCCATTTCCCAAACGGGCAGGGACATCTTGTACCTGTACCACCATCATCTCCTGAGCTGGACACAGTGTCCTGCAGTGAGACTGGTTACCTACTTACTGAAATACAATCTAGCTTTTATCTGAGACTACTGAATAGCCAACTGGGCTACATCTGACCAACTGGAAGGTCAGCAACTGAAGTGAACTAGTCAAGAGTGCTAGTGATCAAGTCAACAGAATTCAATAGTTAAGAGTACTATTGTCAATAGCAAGTCATACTAACACAGTGTTAGTCAAGCAACAAGAGAATACTAGCAAGAGTCTAGTAACATAAGAAGACATACTAACAAGGAGTTAGTATATATCATAACAACATACAACCAAACCACCATACTATAATTAGGAAGTCTTAACTACTTTCTCTTATAGTAACTTACTTAGTATTGATTTGATGGTTGTACTTCCCAAGAACAAAGGGGAGAAGTTTGTCTTTGCTCAGGACCAACCTATCCTCTGGTGTTTGACAAGGGTTTGAATATCCCAACCACTCACCGTCTGTCAGTTGTTGTGACCTGAGTTTGACTGTGGTCAGACCGAGGTCAATGGGGGTCAAACCCTGGTCAGCTTGACTGTGGTCAAAGTCAATGTGTGACCCTGTGAATGAGCCCGGGCATAGCTCAGATATCCCTACATGCTCGGTTGAACGACTCAAACATCAATGAGGACTACTACATTAACATTGTGAATGCATATTCTACACAGTATACACACCATAAGAGTATCAATATGACTTCGTGAATTATAACTAAATGGTAGAAGATTGTGTCATACTAGATGAGCCTCTCATGAGGGATTCCTGAAGGTCAGATTCTATGTCTAGACTTCCTTCAGCTTGGTTCCAGAAGCCAGCACAGTAACTATGAAGAGAAATGAAGTCTGGATCAGTTGGTTTCACGAAGAGATTGAAAAGGAAAAAAGTTTTGTGGCCACTCAACACTGACCTTGAAGCCAGCTCTACACCTGTGGCCGCAGCTGCTTTGTGCTCCTCAGCATTGCACAAGAGCCCCTGAGTAAGTGCATTGAATGATGCACTTGCCTTGCCCGGGCTGCCTGCAGGTGAAGCAGGTTGGTCCTGGCTGCTGGTACGAGACTCAGGGGAGTCGTCTGTGATGCCGTGTTCCTCAGTAAGAGAGTGTTTCTTGTGATCTTTTGGAGGGAATTGTGTGTTGATGTCACCCTTGACCATCACCATCTTCTGGACCCTCTTGGCATTGAGGCAATTGCGTTGATCTGTGTGGATCGTGCCCATCAGACTGAACAACTGCTCTGTGGCAGCGGAATTTGGGACAATACTCAGTATATGCATGGCGAGTGCAACCAAGCCATCGGCTCCCATGGTCTTTCTGCTTGTCCAGCAAGCCCACCACACACTGACAAGATCAACTGACATTTAACAATATAATGGTCAATAATTCCGATATTATTCTGGATTGTGTTGCTGTTGACTTACCTCATTCTCCGCCATCTTCTTCAGGAGCTCTAGGCTCATTGCCTCATCAGAGAACATGCCCAGTCCAGTGAGGTAATCTGTGAAGGCACGGCACATGTGATAGTCAGGTGGTGCATGCTCGGGTGATGGGAACATATGGCAAAAGCACTTATCCACCATCATCCAAAGTGACGCCTCCATGAACAAAGGATTCTCCAGGTTGAAACATTGCCGGCGTAGGTATGGATTGAAGTAGTGCAGAGCAGGGGTACAGGGTAGGGGTACAGCAGGGTAGGGGTAGGGGTCTTCAGTGGCTGACCCTCGTACCCGTGGCATACCCGCAGACAGAATTTCTATTTTAGGATAGCTACATTCGATGAATCCCATGCCATGTAGAACCTTATCACTAAAACTGGTATACACACGAGGTGGTGTAACCAAAACAGCAGGTACGAGAAGCTAACTCTATCCCATCGGCAAACTTCTCACAGCCTCCGAGACATCTGCATTATGCCCCCGAGACGAGCTTCTCAAAGCCCCGAGCCTCAGCCTGCCAAGCATATTCGTGTTCTGACAGCGAGGGCACAAGCACTTGTCACCAACAAGGCATCTCACAAGACAGCTGCCTCGTCGAAGCCCACTCAATCAGAGAAGGCTCCACCGAAGTCGAAGGACCCACCTACCAATGACAAGGACACCGAACCTGCCAAGAGCTTGTCAGCATCATCCGAGTCGACAGCAGCAGGCCTTGCTCCTGAACCTACACAGAAGCCCAATCGGCGCACATGCATCCAGGATGTAACTGACGGAGATGACGAGGAGGATGACTTTGATGAGATCATCGAAGTAGATGTTCATGGTACTTGAAAGAAGACGACATATCCTAAGAGAGAGGGAGCAGAAGAACAACTCGGTAAGTCATTATACATGAGTAGAGTTGCGAGACTTACATGCCACCATAGCATGTTTGATGAAGGAGTGGATGGTGCCCGTCTATGCATTTTACAAGCCTGCGGTTACTGTGCATGAGGACATCTTCGGCAAGCACGCCCACATCTTCCACTGTGCAAACCAAGGCTGTCAGAAGACGATCAAACACTGGCTCGATAAGAAAGATAAGCACTCCACCAGTAACTTACGAAAACATACGAAGTTGTGCTTTGGCGAGGAAGCATTGCGCTCTGCTGATGAACTCGGGTCAGTGTCACATGCACATGAAGGCATGAAGGCTTACTTGCGTTCTGGCGATCTGACGACATTGTTTGTGCGCACTGGGAAGGGGAAGGTTACATACTCAGTGTGTCAGCATACACGCACCGAGACAAGGTATATCTTCAGCAAACAGATGATTCAAAAGAAAGCACTGACTCACCACACTGGCAGGGCCGAGATTGTATGCTGGGTCAGCGAAAGTATGCGGCCATTTGCAATTGTTGAAGACTGTGCCTTTCAAAGCCTCATGAAAACCGGCTGGCCAGAATATTGGATTCCATTGCGCTGGACTGTTGCACGCGATGTTCAGAGAGTCTTCACGTGTTCGTGGATGCGCATCGCAAAGCTGCTGCAGGTCAGTGTCACACTCGACAAAAGAAGGCATGCACTCACGAATATGTCAGGACTACAATTGCGAACTTAACTTCGCGACTGATTGTTGGACGTTGCCAAACCACAAGGCGATGGTTGCCTTCTCTGTCCACCTCGAACGCGACAGACAGCAGCTGCGGATGACACTTGATGTTGTCGAGCTTGCTACATTGCACTCGGGGCTCAACCTGGCGAAGACGTTTGCGGACTTGGTAGAGGGTCTGAATATCGGGACGAAGGTATGATCAGGGCTTCGATTGTGAAGTCGGACAGTATTTCAGGGACTCACTGGTTTGATTAGATGCTCGCTGTCACTGCTGACAATGCATCTGCAAATGATGTTATGATCGATGAGCTGCAAGAGCTCATCGACTCATTCCGTGGCCGAGCGGTGCATGTGCGCTGCTTCGATCATGTTATTAACCTAGTGGTGAAGACACTTCTGCATCAGTTTGACACAGAATGCAAGAAGAAGAATGCTGACCACACAGCTCTTGATGAAGCCAAGGCGGCACTGTGTGAGTTGCTAAGCGGAGACGATATTGATGAGGACGACAACATCGTAGATGAGTGGGATATGGACAATGTTGAAGGCTGGGTCGATGAGCGTGAAGAGATGTCCGGGGGGGAGATCATTGAGCTCGAGAAGACAACACGCCCGGTGAAGTTCGTGCTCATGAAGGTCAATTCTGTTCCTTGTAAATGAACAATTGCATACTCACCGAGACCCAGCTGCGAAAGCTATCCACTACTGTTATCAACTCTTCGACAAAGGTCCTCCCGGCGTGGTATCGGGTGCTGGAGCGGTTGGAGCTTGAGCAGGAGAACATCCCCCATGACGTTCGAACTCGCTGGAATTCGACCTATGGGATGCTCAGCTTTGCGCGAGAATACCGAGAGGCAGTAGACACACTTACCAGCAACCGATCAATGGAGTTGTGGCGACTGGAGTTGGGCGACAGCGAGTGGAAGATCATTACCCAGCTGTGTGATGTTCTGAAGGTTTGTCACATCTGTCACTATTGTTACATTCTGCTCACACGCTGCACCAAGTCAGATATTCTCGGACGCGACTCTCTTCTTCTCTCGCGCTACACCCAACCTTGCTATGGTCATTCCAGCCATGGACTTGTTGGATCAGTGTCTGACGGATTACTCACGGAACCCCGATATTCTCCCTCCCATTCGCGCTGCTGTCAGCCTCGCAAAGAAGACTCTCAATTGGTATTATGGGCGGACTGAGGAGTCAAATGTGTACCGCATTGCTATGAGTATGTCTGTATTGATCGCTTGTGAGCCAAGCTGATAGTATTGTTTTGCAATTGCAGTACTGCATCCATGCCATAAGCTCAAGTACTTCGAGCAGGCGAAATGGCAAGACAAGTGGATCAAGACAGCAGAAAAATTAGTGTACAACGAGTATGCCAACTGGCTATTACGCCATGGCTTGAAGAAGAGACCGGAGAGCAACGACAGTGATGATGAGCAGTCTGATGCGACAGGCGATGCAAATGTGGTACGTGGTTTTGCAGTTCAACACCCGGCTTGTATGTCTTATGCAGGTGCCGCCCTACACAGTCGAAGAATATGTTCGATAATATTGCGGCTCTTGCTCCATTGAAGCCCACTAAGGTTGCCGACGAGCTCAAGGCCTACCTCGCTGACAGTGTCGAGATGGCTGTGGACCCTGTTCAGTGGTGGTACAAGGGACGCAGCAAGTACCCCAACCTCGCGCGCATGGTGATCAGTTATCTCACAATCCCTGGTATGTAGTCCGGTTGTATTGGCTCATGGGATTGTGTCACTTATGCGTGCTATTGATCACAGCGACATCTGTCGATGTCGAACAAATCTTCAGCCGCGGCTGTCTCATCCTACCTCATATTTGCAATGGCATGTCTGCTCAGTCGATCCGTGCACTACTGTGCCTCGGTGACTGGTGCCGACTTGGGCTTGTCAAAGACGACAACGTGCGCATTGTGGTGGTGGAGGCTGACAATGGAGCAGAAGTCTGCGCGTGTGGTGGTTGATATATAGTAGTTCTGCATGTAGTATATACAATGACTTTGTCTCGACATTAGTACCCCTGACCCACGTGAACCCGCATGAACCCACACATACCTGTGCATACCCGCGCAAACCCGTACCCATACTGACGGGTTCATACCCTGTGCAGGTACGGGTGCGGGTATACCTCGGAGTATCTGGGGGTTTACCCCTGCTCTGCACTAGATTGAAGAGTACTGCAAGGATGAAGACCTCCTGGTCAGCCTGCTTCCACCGCTTTTCAAGGCTCTTGTAGATTGTGTCATGAATGGCCATGTTGTACTCGGGATCACTGAAGATGTGGAAGAGATGTCCAAGGGTCAGAAGGATGATATCAAGGCAAGCATTGTTGGCCTGGGTTGCATTGGTTGTGATTGCAAGAGGGCAAAGGTGCTTTTCAAGCCTGGGAAAGGAAGATGTTAGCTGACATGTGTGAATGATTGGATTGGAATATTACAATGGTATGTACATTGCAAGATCGCGCCAAAATGAAGGCTCACTAATGAGGTCCACAATCTCTGTTGCCTTCTCTTGTAGTTCTGCCTTATCACCCACACTTTCAATGAGTGTGTGGTGGGAATCAAGTACAAGGGTCCACATGGCATTCTCCACCTTGAGCAGCCACTGACAAGATAAGAAGTGTGATGTCCATCATGTGATCACTGGGAGAATGAGTGCGTAGACTTTCTGTAGCTTCTCATCCATCTTCATCCTTAACATCCCGAGTGCCCAACTGTGGTTATTGAACCACTTGATGACTTCAAGGGCCTGGTCGACGACATTGATATGCAGGAGTTTGAGCTTCAGATAGTCCGATACGACCAAATTGAGCTGAAGGTATGTAAAGTCACTTCTGAAGTGAACATTGAACTTAGATAAGCCTACCTGATGGGCCCAGCACACCAGCATTACGATCCATGGGAACCAGTCACAGAGAAGATGGCGCATATTGAGAGATTGACCACTTGAGTCTGTGCACCATGCAACCAAAACCGCACCCAGTACATCTTGGCAGTACTTGATCTCATTGGTGACAATCTCAAGCAAATTCTCAGCATTCTTTTGTCTTGCAGATATGTCAACAGCTCCAAGGATGTATGGCTACGAGTCAGACCATAACAGTAAACATAGTTGTATCATTCTCTAATCTATACTGTGTACGTACCTTGGATTCAACATTCAACATTGATGCAACTAATGATGTCTTGGCAATATTCTTCCACCCATTGCATTGTCCCATTGCAAACCTTCCCTTGACATTGGCCTTCATTCTGTTGAGGACCTTGTCTGCTTCCTCATCTAGAATACACCCTGCTAAGGTGTACCAGCCTGGGAGCAAGCTACTGGGCACCCACTTCTCAAAGAAGTAGTGCCAATAGGGGACCTCAATCACATTGAATGCAATGTTGAACTTCTACTATTTCATACATTATATAATCAGGCTCTCCTGATAAGGACTTATCTTATGTTCTGCTACACTACTATACGTAGATTACATTCCTTTTCTTCTTATAGATAGTTGATTATACTGAGTTCCATTTGGCATTCCACTCGGTATCCATTCGGTACTCCATTCGGTATTGGAACTCCGCTCCCTTGTCATATGATATTGACGGTTATCTATAGTTCTGTTTACCATCTTACTAACGCTTATTCATGAAGCTTACAATGATGACTCACAACTCAGACATCATCTGATAGGTATACTGTATGATCAGATAATGTCTTCCTCTCGTGTATATATACTGGGCTCAAATGCCCTCTAATATAATTGTTCCTTCCTCTGCTCTCCCGTGTGCCTAACGGGTTGCCTTGAGCAGTTCCCCTCACAGGTTCGTTCATCTGCCTTCACAGCCACTTCCATTTCACTCCTTTCAACACGCAATGTTGCACGCAATCAAGAGGCAGCAAAGATCGCTCGCAAACTTGCGCTGCCTCATGTTATCCCAGGGCATCACCTTTGTTACAGTCTCACCAAAGAATGGAGCACCATTGATC
>JABYQK010000202.1:0-29152 GCA_022606075.1 Fomitopsis betulina
GGCGACGGGCTACGAGATGACGAACCGGCGTGTTGTGTTTCGCCAGGTTCCAAATGGGAATGGTCGATATCTTCGTAGCGGAGCTGCTGCGGTGCGATTGAGCTCCATGCCTGCTGCATCAGGAAAAGGAAAAGATACAACGTACGTCGCGATTCATGCGCGTCTCTTTCCGGCTCCGTTCCTCCGTCTCTCGTTCGATACCAACACGTTCTAGATCGTCGTACACGCGTAAAGCTTCCATCAAGTCCTCATTGGCGGCAAGTAAGGCGGCAAGCAGTTGTTCTTCTTGCGTCAGCTCCCCGGTAGACGAAATTGTAGACAGGGAAACTTGGGAGTCAGTGCGACGCCGCCCATCTGATGGCGGTGGTGGAACACGATTTGGTCTGCGTCCCGACGCCTGGCGCGATTTTTCTGCTTCTGCAAACGCCCACGGTATCTGCGCCGATATGAGTTCCTGTGATGCGCGGCAGCGCGCGTAGAACTCCTATGCGATGATGAGCAAAGTGGATGAAGCCGCTGACTGAGTACACGTACTCTGATAATCTCTTTGAGTTTAAGGTCCTCTGGCCTGGCAAAGGCAAGCGCTTCGGACAAAAGGGACGCATTACCGCGACCAACTTTGCATTCTTGGAAGAGACGCCGCATGTCCTCTTCAGGGGGAATCACCTGGTTGCGGGACGATGTCCGTGCCTTGTGTGGGAGTGCCTACATATTGATGAGCTCGGAACTTCACGGTTGGCGTGGTTAAGCCTACTGGTCTAGGGCTAGATATGACATCGGATGGTTGTTGAGTTTTATGATTCGGATTCTTTGGTGTGGGTGGATTGAACATCGCATCGCTGGCATCTATTGGGACACCGTCATCCGGCTGATCTGCGGGCTTTATCTTTTTCCACAATAAACGGAAGGCTGCCTCTTTGCTGCCTAGATTAGCGACGTGAGTATCGTTTAATCCAAATGAGCATGCTCATCACACACTTGGTGAGCTCGCGTATGCTGCCGCTGCCAGACTTCGAGGAGGCGCGCTTTTACCACAGGTGATGTGCGCGGTGAGGTGATAACATCTTCCAAAGTATCCAGAAACTTGCGAGATGCGCAGTGATGAGTGAAAACAGGCGACGAGTTGCGAAGCATGATGGCCCATAATCGCGCAGCCGACAACTGAGCGGAAGGCTCAGCGTACCTGAGAATAGAGGATCAACAAATGAAGGCAGAAAACAAGTAGATCCTGACTTGAACTCGCGGCGGAGAGCTTTGACGGCTTCCTTTGCACTCGACTCTGATGACGATGCCCGCTCGCACACTTCGAGAACGAGCGACCAATCTTCTGACGAAGTCGCAGTCAAGTAGCCTTGTGGAAGTGGGTGGAAGTGGGTAAGAAGAAAGAGCCTCTGGGAAGGTAGTGACGCACCCATCATGCGCGTAAGCTGAGCGGGAGTATTCTCATCTTTGCTTTGCTCGCGACCCCTGTCCCTCTCTCGCTCTCTCTCTTGTTCCTGCAATCGTTCTCTTTCTCGCTCTCGCTCCCTGTCTCTTTCTCTTTCTCGCTCCCTCTCCCTCTCCCTCTCCCGCTCCTTGTCCTTGTCCTTGTCCTTACGCTCCCAGAACCCCTGCGCTCCTTCTTATCCTCTCGGACCGACACCTCTGTTGTGCTATCGTCGATTGTCATCGAATCGGAGGGGATGTGGCCTTCAAGTTGTGGATCCAATGCTCGCAATATCCCAACAGCCGCCAGGGCGCCGCCATGACTCTGACCGTTCACAGCTTTCTTGCGCGGGATTTGCTGATCCCGATCTCGGTCTCTATGGCTAGGCTTGTTGGCTGCAGGCGAAGGGGCGAGCGATGCGAGAGCGCGTGGTGTTGATACATGCGTCGGGGTTGTTGATGAAGCTAATGGAGGAGAGTGGGACGCGGAGACGGTGGAGCGGGCAGAGTAGGATTGAGCGTCACTTTCGACGACGTGCCAGTGTTCTTCTGAGAGCAATGGAGTGCCCGACCGCGATCTTTCATGAGGCTGACTTGGGTTTGCGCTCGAGAAGTAGCTCTGCGCACGATCAATTTGGCGAACCTTCTCGGATGGAGGCTACGTACATCTGGTACCCCGGTGCCGATATCTGAAGGAACGACCTTACCCTTCGACTTATCGCGACCAAACAACTTCTTCATAGCAGATAGAAATGCTGCGGTCCGAGAATTGAGAGAACGACAGAGGGCAGTGTCCAGTGCACAGCGTCCCTCTTCCACCATCCGCACAGCGCCTCTCTTCACGTGACACATGCAAGCGCCCGCAAGACCCGACGAACATCGATTTTGGGGCAAAAATGTCCGCATGATTTTGACCCTCTTCATATCCACTGACTGATACGCCCGAGCTTTCACTCTGCCCCGATGTCGCTGATACTTGTCGGTTTGCTAGCAAGAACCCGTGCCCGCACGGGAGGACATGAGCAAATGATTGATTATATTAATTCTTTCTTTTTTCTTTTTTCTTTTGGTGGAGTGCTGCGCCCGAAGGGTGCTGGGTTCTGGCAGCCGGCAAAGCCGTCTCCAGAGACCCCGCTGACAGTCATGGGGAGTTCAAACTCCATTAGTTGATCCATACCATTGTCAATACTATTACCATTGGGACTCTGTTCTCGAGGCAGTTCAGTCAGCACACCATCATTGCATCAACTAGTCTCTGGTGCGCCCTTGTCCCCTAACTGACTGTTCGTATACCCACTAAAACCTCAATTTTGCCTTCCATCCAGTTTTGTGGCAAGCTATCTTTGTCCCTTAGGGTCCCTTGCCATGTTCTCTGTACAAGTCCTTTATTGATTGCCTTTTTTCTGTACCAGCTCTTGCTCGTGAACTAGCAGTCAATCTTCAGTGTTCATTTACTGTGCTCGCCCATCTCACTCTTATTTTGGCAATCATTGCTTGTGGTGTGTTTGGGTTTTCCACTCCTCCTATCACTCTCTGGCATCTAATTTTCCATATCAGGTGTTCAGTCATTAGTATGTGGTATAGGCATGCATCTCCTGCTTTTGGCTTGCCTTTCTTTGATTTGAAAGGTGCAATTAGGCTGCTGAGGACCATGCCTAGAGAGGTGTGTGGTGAGTGATCAGCGCAGGTGTCAGACCTGGGGAGTAAGCTGTTGAACTTCTACTATTTCATAATCAGGCTCCTGATATGGACTTCTCTTATGTTCTACTATGCTACTTACCATATGTAGATTACATTCCTTTTTGTTCTTTATCTATAGAATAGATAACATGACCAGGACTTTACTGGCTATACCAAGTTCCATTCAGATTCCTCTTGGTATACATTCAGTATCCACTCAGTGATCCAGATTATGACTTTAGGATGACTCATAATCTGATTCATGATGACTCACATAGTTTATGATTATGACTCGACATGACTCAGGCCTCATCTGATATGCCTACTGTATGATCAGATAATGCCTTCCTCTCATGTATATATACTGGGCTCAGATGCCCTCTAATATAATGGTTCCTTCCTCTGCTTTCCTGTGTGCCTAACAGGAATCCCTCTAGCAGCTTCCCTCACAGGTTCATTCACTAGCCTTTACAGCCACTCCCTATCACTCCTTTTCAACATAAGCAGGTAAGTGCAATATCACTGGCATTGATTCTGTGAGCAACCTAAGTGTTCACTTGCAGGTTATATACTGTAAGTACAGGAGGAGTCACAAGAGACAGGGGAGCAAGAGTCTCAACAAACAGGAGAGTGGAAAACCAAGTATGTACTATCTGAAACATACAAGCAACATGTTGCAGAACTAGGTCAATGTGCACATTAAGGAAGCGAGAAGGTCTCACCGGGAATTACCCCATACAGACAGTAGCTGATGTTGAACTTCTACTATTTCATATGTTATCTAATCAGGCTCTCCTGATAAGGACTTATCTTGTGTTCTGCTATGCTACTGTATGTAAATTACACTCCTTCAACAGGTTATGAGCCCTGCGCTACACGCGCATACCTAGTTGTTTTATCCCTGCAGGATCTCAAGACTACGCTTCAAGGAGTAAGCGTAGTTTGCTAGTCTTCAGAGACTCAGTTTGACGACCTGAAGTGCCCAAGGCACTGAAGGATCGGATTTCCAGTGGGCCTTCGCGCCGTTTGCAAAAAGTTTATCCTCCAACGAGACCTGAGAGAAAGGTCCGTTGACGCCGACTCTACCCGCATCAAGTTCGATCTCGTATCTAACGTTTTTGTGATTCCAGTCGCATCCGCTCCCCGCTCCGTCCGCTCCAACCCCGCCGCAGCGCCCACTTGCTGAACGACTCAGCCCAGCTCCTCGCCCGCTCCCTGACTTCAAGAAGAAGTCAACCGAAGAAGTCGTCGGGATTCTAGAGAAGAAGGTTAGCGCCACCATCGAGCGCTACCAAGCGATCTTCGACAAGAAGTACCTCTTCGAGTCGCTCCTGGAGACTCCCAGCGCGCACTCCACCGCTTCGCTGACCAGCTCAACTGGGTCAGCGACAACTTCGACAAGGCCAATCAGTGGTCTAAGCAGCAGCGAGACAGCATCTCGTGGGCTTGCCGTTGCGTCGGCACTGTCGAATTCTCGACGCCGCAGGAGCCGCTAGTCAAGCGGTATAGAAAGGTCACAAAGGACCTAACGAGCATAGCCAACGGGGGCTATTTGGACTGGATCGTTTTGTAGATTAGGTCGGCGTACCTAGCGTTTTTGTTGCACATATCACTGGAATATCATTAAGTCAAGCATCACATTGTGGCTTCGTCTGAGCAGCTAGACGACAATTTAGAAGCAGAAGCATCAGAAGAAGAAAACCCTACAACTGTAGAGGTCTTCAGCATTTATTCGACGTCACTGAACTAAGGGACTATCTACCGGCCTGAAGAAACTGAATATAAGTTTTGGCCGTGAACAACAGTCTGTGCGAATAGGTGGTCTGGTCCATACATCAGACACAGGCTGGGGTATCCCAGTTGACCACTGGCAAGAAGACAATTCTTATTCTGTTTTCGCTTCTTTAAGCTTCTTTGAGGGTTCTGAACCTGAACCGCAACATCTTGCATCTATCCCAGAGTACGGGTCTCCGTCTATCCCCGGCTCTCGAGCACAATCCCTTCTCCCATCGTTTCTCCAGTACATCTTTCTCCATCGTTTGCTCCTACTACTTTACCGTCAGATCTATCGAATCTCTTCGAAGAAGACGACGTAGAGGAGCTTCTAGCACCGTCTCAAGAAGAAGCAGAGGAAAGTCTATCGTCTGACCTCGCTTTTGTTCTTGAAAGTTTACCACCGCCCTCCGTTTCTGAAGAAGTCTCAGACTTCTTCGAATTTCATATTCTCACCGCCAACATGTCGGACATGAAGGCTGACAGTATCCCTGTCCTTAAAAAGTCTTCGGACTACAAGGTGTGGTCGAGCCAGATGCTCGGCTACCTAACGTTTATCGAGGCCGATGACGCCCTCCAAGCTGGTGACCTCACCAAGGCAGACTACAAGAAGGCTAACGCCCGCGCTAAGGGTGTGATCCTCATGCGCACGGATAACAGTTTCCACCACCTCCTCTATGAGAAGAGTGAGGATGGTGATGAGGTCATGAAATCGGCAAAGGACATGTGGGCGGCTCTCAAGTCGCATTTTGGTACCCCGGACGCAGCATACGTTTGGTCGCAGTTCTCGGCTCTCATCAAGTCGAGAGAAATGGACGACAACAAGCCAATGCAGGATCAGATTTCGAAGATCCAAACCGTACTCAAGGACATTGTCAACGGCGGCATTAAGCTGGATGAGCCAACTCAGGCTCTCCTCCTGATGTCAAAAATCCCGGAAAGCTACTCGACAATGGTGTCAGCCATCATGGCAACCACCGTTCTCAAGGAGCTGAAGATTGAGACCCTCGTGAGCAAAATTCTCTCCGAGGAATCTCTCCGCCGGTCCGGTATGGGACAGTCTGCTTCAAAGACTTCCCAGGTAAAGGTGCATCACGGTCAAGGTCCTTGCTCTCACTGCGGCAAGAAACACGGTTCGGACCAATGCTGGACCAAGTACCCACACTTGCGCCCACAGAAGGCCACAGACAAGGGCAAAGGGAAAGGCAAGGGTGGCAACGGCAAAGGCAACGGTAAAAAGGCGAACACGGTAGTCGTTCACACTACCACGGACGGTACAAAGGTCACTCAGTCCGGTTCGTCCTCGTCAAACGGTCAAGGTGCTTCGGTGGTGGAGGTCGAGGAGGTTAAGTACACAGCTTGTACGGACCCTTCTGTAGAGTCTGTCCCCCTCGGACTGCTGGTTCATTAGTGCTTCTTCTCTTGTTGTACATAATGGCGCGTCTGCTGACGCTGGATCCGCACAATTGAGCTCGTCTTTATTGCCCCGGTGTGAATAAGACTCATTCGCATCAATTCAAGCGCATTGCATGGCTCATGGATTCAGGTGCAAGTCAGACGGTCGTCAATTCTATGGAATACTTCTGGGATTACAAGCCGTATACGGTTCCCGTCGTTTTTGGTACAGCAGGAAATGCTAAGATAGAAGCACTAGGCTCTGGCACCATCAAAGGTTTAACAACAGTCGGCAAGGAGCGCATGATGATTACCATATCTAATGTCGCATACATTCCTCAGGCCTCTGGCTGTTTGTTTTCTACTGGTATTGTGGAGAAATCAGGACATACGCTCGTTCAAGGTTCAGGTCAGATGGTCATCTATGACCAACCGTTTTGCATGGCAAAGTTTCTGGCAATGTTGTGATGGAAGCACCGTACAACTTCCTAAACAACTTGTACTTTTCGTTTATGGACGTCCTGGACAGGAAACGGCAGCACAGCTGTCTACCCCTTTTCGTACCTGGCATCGCCGGATGGGGCATCCGTCCAAGGAAGTTATTCGCCGATTACCTGATCATACCAAGGGTGTCGATCCAGTGGGGGTTGAGGATCAATCCCCTTGTGAAGGCTGTCAATGGGGCAATCTCATCGTGCTCCATTCCCCGCGTCTTCCAAACGCGCTACAAAGCCTCTCGAGTTGGTTCACACTGACGAAGATGGTCCTATGCGTACTCAAGCAATCAAGTGGATACCGGTACTTCATTACGTTCCTTGATGACTTTTCGAGTCTTGGACGTGCCTATTACCTGCGTCATAAGTCTGAATCGATCCAAGCGTTCGAGGACTTTAAGGCATGGGCAGAAAATGTAACTGGTTAAAATTATCATGTACGCTCGGATCGAGGGGGGGAATATACATCTGACGCTTTCACGGCCCGTCTGAAATCCTATGGGATTGTTCATCAGAAGACGGTTGCGCACTCGCCTCAGCAAAATGGGCGAGCTGAACGCTGGAATCACACGATCATGGAGAAGGCTATGGCAATGCTGCATCATGCAGGCCTAAGCCACGGTTTTTGGCAGCTAGGTTGAATCTGCTGTCCATATTTACAATCGCCAGCCTATGCGACGCCTTAAGTGGCAATGCCCGATAACTCTCTGGGATGGCACGGTCCCAGATATCTCATACTTCAGAGTATTCGGTTGCAAGGCATTCGTGCATGTGCCAAAGGAACGAAGACAAGGGAAACTCGAAAAAGGCAATCGAGATGATCTTCGTTGGATATGAGCAAGGCTCCAAGGGCTACAAGTTCTGGGATGCCTCCAGTCGACGGATCGTTGTGTCTCGTGATGTGACCTTCGATGAAGATTCCTTTCCGGCACGTAAGGATTTGGCTAACCCGAAGACTCTGGGTCCGCCACTATTCGATCCTGTAGACTCTGATTCTGAGGATGATGACGAGGAACAGATCGAAATTCCACTTCCTCTACCGGTAGAGAGCGAAGATGTTTATGAGGACATCGACGAACCGGAACCAGTGGGAGAACCTGAGAGAGAGCTCCCTGAACCTGCAGAACGTCCTCAACCTGTTCAACCTCCTCAGCCAGTATATACTCGCCCTCGTCGAGAGAATGCTGGGAGGAACCCGAACAGGAATAGGGACAACGTTTATGGTGATGAGCCTCCGGCTCGGATCGACCGACGAACTGATACTCATGGAGATCAGCGAGCGGAAGCGTTTATGATACTGCAGGCTCTCAAGGAAGCCAATTACTCTGAATCGGTTCCTACCTCGCGTTCAGACGCAAGGAAATCCCCTGAGTGGGACCACTGGCATGCTGCCGAAGGCTCTGAAATGAAGTCTCATGAGCAGAACGGCACCTGGATCTTGGTTCCCCGTCCCAAGAACAGGAAGATAGTCAAGAACAGATGGGTGTATGCGCGAAAGCATGATGGTCGGTACAAGGCCCGGTTAGTAGCCAAAGGCTTCACTCAAGTCTGGGGTGAAGACTACCACGAGACATTCTCTCCAGTCGCTCGTTTTGAGTCTTTGAGATATATGTTTGCACATGCTGCACTCGAAGACTGGGAGATGGACTCAATGGACGTTAAGACAGCATTCCTCAACGGTGAACTGAAGAGGAAATCTACATGGAACAACCAGAAGGATGGGTAGTTCCAGGCAAGGAGGATTGGGTCTGCCTCCTCAAGAAGGCCATCTATGGTCTTAAGCAAGCGTCACGTCAATGGAACGCTAAGATCCACCGAACTCTTCTAAACCAAGGGTTCATACGGACATATTCGGATGCAGGAGTTTACGTTTACTCCAGTAAAACCAACGGTCAAGTCTGCTATGTAGTCCTCTATGTAGACGACTTATTACTCCTTGGAGATTCTAAACCGTTCATTGAACAAATAAAGAATCATCTCAAGAAGGAGTACCAGATGACCGATCTTGGACCAGTAGAGCGTTTCTTAGGACTCAGGATTCGTCGTGATCGTCAAAAGCGACAGATTCTAGTTGACCAATCTGAATACGTTCAGACCGTTTTGGAGAGGTTTCAAATGTCTAACTGCAAACCTGCAAAGACACCTCTACCTGCTGGTTCAGTTTTGGAGAAGAACACGGAAACTGCAACGGATGTATTCCGTACTGAGTACCAGAGCGTCATTGGTAGCATCATGTATGCTATGCTCGGTACACGGCCTGATCTCGCTTTTTCCATAACGAGACTCGCCAAGTTTGCCTCGAACCCGTCGAAGCATCACATGCGCCTCGCACAATATGTCTTGCGCTACCTAAGGGGAACAAAGGACTATGCGCTTTGTTACGACGGTGATTCCAACTCCGGGTTAATTGCCTATTCAGACTCGGACTGGGCAGAAGATCACGATGATAGGCACTCCACAAGCGGCTTTGTGTTCCTCATGGCCAATTGTGTCGTTTCTTGGGTTTCCAGACGCCAACCCACTGTTTCCCTCTCTTCAACAGAAGCAGAGTATAAAGCAGCCTCTGATGCATGTCGTCAAATGGCTTGGCTTAGGAACTTCGGACAGGAGCTTGGTGACAACATGACTGCTCCCACTCCTTTGTGTCTGGACAATCAAGGAAGCATTTTCCTTGCGGTTAATCCTGCCGTGGACCGCCGCACAAAACACATCGAAATACGGTATCACTTCATTCGAGAATTCTACGAGAAGGGTGAAACCGATATCTTCTTTGTTGCGAGCGAAGACCAGCTTGCAGATGCGTTGACCAAGAACGTTCCACTCTCTGGAATAGAGAAACTTCGAACGTCAACTGGCATGGTCATAGCGTCTTGAACAAGTGGGAGTGTTGAACTTCTACCATTTCAGGCGTTATCTTATCAGGCTTGCCTGGTATGGACTTGTATTATGTTCTGCAACGCTACGTACCGTATTGTACGCTTACTCTCTTTCGCTCTTTATCTTATCTAGGACTCGTTATCTCTCGTCCTCTCAGTAGATTAGATACGGACTCCGGGCCTCCCTCCTTAGCATATGATATTACCAGTAACCATGGAGTTCCGGCTTTCCATCTTACTAACACTGACTCACATAGATTATGATGACTCCTCATGATGACTTAACCATCAGGTGATGGTCTCCCACATGTATATATACTGGGCTGGATGCCCTCTAATGTATTGTTCCTTCCTGCTCTCTCCCGTGTGCCTAATGGGCCTCTCCCTCTAGCAGTTTCCCTCAGGTTCACTCACCACCTTATAGCCACTTCCATCTCACTCCTTCAATATCCCACACCAGACAGCTGTCACATGCATGAGGTTTGTTTGTTGTTCCATTTAGTGTCGCTGAGGGCGGTGCCCTATGTAGACATAAACATGATGATCTATCCTACGGAGTCCTTGTCATCATCCTCACTTCGCTGCAACATGCATGAGGTACTTACACTATTGGCTATCTACCGATGGTGCAAGATGATGTGATCTACCATAACTCCGGTCTTGGGATATGAGTAAATGAGTCATGTGCTACAAGGTAAACCCTAGTATGTGGTTACGTCACATGACTAGTCAGAATGCCATTCCAGGCAAAGTCTTTATTGAGCATATAGTACAAGTCCATTGTAAAGGTGAGATAAAATAGTAAAATGTGAGCAAAAATAGGGACTAGCCATGCCTACCACAACACAACATCTGCATGCAGCAATACTGAAAGAGGTATGATTCCGTGGACCACTGACCAAGGAATGGAACATTGGGATGCAATGACAGCAAGTCATGACATTACCCCCCTCCTAGGCAAAGTGAAGCAAAGCTGGACCTAGAGGTTGAGGCAGGTCAGTGGCTTTGAGACTTGACTGGTATGTGTGGTAGTCTGTGGTGGAGGTGTGTACATCATGTGAAGGTTGACTTAGGGCATAGACAGCAAAGGAGAGCATGGGTGAGTGCTACAAACATCTGTAGAGTCAGAGCCTGTAGAGGTGGCAAATGTGATAGAAGTAAGAAGGGAATTGGAATGTGGCTGGCCCTAAGGGCCACCATTTGAGGTAGAAAGATCAGAACCTGAAGGCACTGAGGGGGTGTCCAAAAATTTGTATGCATGGTCCAGGATGACATGGTGCAAACAGGGCAGCTTGGGGTGATGCTGATGTAGATGTTCCAAAAGCTTGCTGAGTGAATGGGGGATGTCAGAAAGAGGTACCAGGATTGCTTGGCAATGGGCTGGTCCTTCAGTCCACAAGGTAATTGTAACAATGACCAATCCTGTGGCAATTGAGGATTGACTGGATTGAAGGCATGTTGGCATCAACTTTGATGCAAGCTGGTCACATGCTGGGTTGTCCGAGAGCATCCACAGCAGCCTGATCATAAGGCTCAAGCAGCAGGATATCAAAAATAGGATGGAGGTGTGACATTGAAGGTGGTAACTTGAGTGCATAATATTGCTTACCGCAGATGTGTAACACTGGGTAAGGACTGAGCTTGTGGTAATCAAGCTTATCTGATGAGCATGTTGTTGAAAGGAGTATGGGGAGTGACTTGTGAAGGCAAGTGAACAGATGTAGAGGGAGACTGCTAGAGGGAAACCTGTTAGGCACACAGGAAAGCAGTGGAAGGAATGATACATTAGAGGGCATCTGAGCCCAGTATATATACATGTAAAGAAGGCATCAGCTGATTGTACAGTAAGCATAGTAGATGAGGCCTGAGTCATGTTGAGTCATAATTGTAAGTTACATGAGTCAGTATTAGTAAGATCATGAGTGATGTAAAGACTGGTAGTCCGGATCACTGGTGAGATCACATGGATAAGGAGTGGAGGCTGGTAGAGGCTGGAGGTCCAGTGAAGTCTGGAGTGAGCTATCTAATCTACAGAAAAGACAGTGAACAAAAGGAATGTAATCTACATATGGTAAGTAGCATAGCAGAACACAGTATAAGTCCATATCAGGAGAGCCTAATTGGATAACACCTGAAATGGTAGACATACAACACTCCCACTTGTTCAAGACACTATGACCATCCCAGTTGACATTCAAAGTTTCTCTATTCCAGAGAGGGGAACATTCTTGGTCAACACATCTGCAAGCTGGTCTTTGCTTGCAACAAAGAAGATATTGGTTTCACCCTTCTTGTAGAATTCTCGGATGAAGTGATACCAAATTTTGATGTGTTTTGTGTGGCAGTCCATGGCAGGATGAACCACAGGGAAAATGCTTCCTTGATTATCCAGACACAAGGGAGTAGGAGCAGTCATGTTGTCACCAAGCTCTTGTCCAAAGTTCCAAAGCCAAACCATTTGACGACATGCATCTGAGGCAGCCTTGTACTCTGCTTCTGTTGAAGAGAGGGAAATGGTGGGTTGGCATCTGGAAACCCAAGAAATGACACAATTGGCCATGAGGAACACAAAGCCACTTGTGGAATGCCTATTGTCATGGTCTTTAGCCCAGTCTGAGTCCAGATAGGCTATTAACCCAGAGTTGGAAACACTGTCATAACAAAATGCATAGTCTTTTGTTCCCCTAAGGTAGCGCAAGACATGTTGAGTGAGGCACAGGTGTTGCTTCAATGGGTTTGAGGCAAACTTGGTGAGTCTTGTTATGGAAAATCAGGCCTAGTACTGAGCATAGCATATATGATGCCACCAATGATACTCTGCTACTGAGTGCAGAACACATCAGTGGCAGTCTCCATACTCTTCTCCAAAACTGAACCAGCAGGAAGAGGTGTCTTTGCAGGTTTGCAATTAGACATTTGGAACCTCTCCAAAATGGTCTGAACATATTCAGAGTGGTCAACTAGAATCTGTTGCTTTTGATGATCATGATGAATTCGTAGTCCTAGGAAACACTTGACTGTTCCAAGATTGGTCATCTGGTACTCCTGCTTGAGGTGAGTCTTGACTTGCCAAGTAGTAACAAGTCATCAGCATACAAAACAGCATAGTGTTACGAATGTTAGGATGCGCGCCCACTGCATCCTGGAACACGTGACATACACCTAACCCTACCACTCTCTCGGACCGGTTCCCTCTCCCTTGCCGCCATCGCTTCCCACATAACCGAAGTCCGGTCCGATCCTCCGGCCCGGCTCCGCAACCCCTCGTTCTCATGACTCCTGAGGATAGGTCATCCCCCTTCATGACTCGAGCCTGTACTATACTTAGATAGGGACTGGTGTGGTACTCACACCGAGGACGCTTCCCATTGGCCATCCACTATATCCCTCACCCTTCCCATGACTCGTCCCTCCGGACTCTGACTCATCCCCACTCCCATGACCCCTAGGGTTCCTCTGACCTTTCCCCTGTGTTTCTCCCATTGGCCCCACACCGAGCTCAACCTTGGTGACCTTGCCCTGAACCATAGAGGCTTGCCCTGAACCTCTCCTGTATATATACTGCAGTCTGTAGATGGTCGAAGTCCCAACTTCGACCTGGTTTAATCTATACTCAACCTTCACTTGCATCCCCTGCAGTGAAGCCTCTGAGTTAGCCGACACCAGACTCTCGCTTGCTCGATCCTGGTGGTAGCATTGTGCTCCCAGGCATCTACCGTCGCTCTCAACGAAGGACAGGGTTCCTTCGCGTAACAACGTCTAGGTACAGTAACGCCTAGGGTTTGGTTCACTGACTACTTGGAGTAGGTCAGGTTGCGTCATAGGACGCTTAGCGAGTTAGCGCGAGTCGTCGCGTAACACATAGCAGGTGTGACTGTTGGTGGTGCTAGAGTGAACATAGACACCAGCATCTGAGTAGGTCCGGATGAACCCCTGGTCCAAGAGGGATTTGTGGATCTTAGCATTCCATTGATGAGATGCTTGCTTAAGACCATAGATGGCCTTCTTGAGGAGGCAGACCCAATCCTCCTTGCCTGGAACTGCCCATCCTTCAGGTTGTTCCATGTAGATTTCCTCTTCTAGTTCACCATTGAGGAATGCTGTCTTGATGTTGATATGCCTGGGCTTTTGCCCTGTTTCAATGTATCCTATATTTGTCAGTTTTTTGGTATTGTGCATGAGCCCTGTGTTGGATCAGAACCTTCAGATGATGCAAACTGGAATCCCCCATTGGATCATAGGTGTGTACCCAGCTCACATTGTCGACTGGGATGCTACTCTACAGATACACTATGGGCAGCCTATGTATGTGTGACTGCCAGTACCACATGCATGACCCCCTCGACAGCAGTGTCAAACAGCCCCTCCCCTTAAGCCCCACATGCCATTCCCCTCAGACCCAGTGGTAGCAACATTAACAATGGCATCAGAACCTCGCAGTTGTGCTGAGGCCCAACTTGCATAGTGATAGCATGGAGCTCGTGGGTGTGCTCGGCACTAGCATTGGACAACTGCTTGATGCATTGGGTGAGTTCATGGAACATTGACAGAAGTGCACAGTAGTCATTGAGATAGGTGAGCATGGGGGCATAGGTAGGAAGTGACAAACCAGTCACCAGCTATTGGGTCACCTGTTGATGCAGGACCACACTCTTGGTGAAGCACAGTGTTGAGTAGGGCACTCCAATGTGATTGATGGGTGCTATGCCCCCATGTTGAAGGCTTCCTCCAGGTAGTCCATCAGGATGCAGATAGGGTTGTAGCTGAGTGACTCGGGCAAGCTCAATGGGTCAGTGGCTACAACTTGGAGTAGGACTTGCATAGCAAATGCTGCATGAACATCAACACTGGTCTACCCTATGGACCTGAAACATTGGCTCACCAATGCCACTGGGTTGCATGTGCCAGGCCAGCCACTCATGGGGATTGTCACAGTCAAACCGAGGCTCAAGGATTCAGTCAGTGAGCAAGACATCAAGTAGATGTGCATAGCATACATGGTGGTGCCGGCAATACCTGACATGACTGTCGGGATATTGTTGGATGTGCTGCCCTCAGGCTTTCATCTCATATCCTCTCTCCATCGGGAACCTCCAGAGTTTGTCAGTGGTTCTCGCATCTTTGCTATATTGTGGTCTGTCACTCATCCAATGAGGCGATGCTGTTGGGGCCATTTTCTGCCGACATTGCATCATGCTGTTGTGTTGCCATTGGTTGAAGTATTGACTCAGACCATCTTTTCTCATTTTCTCATTGATGGTGTGCTCACCAGCAAGGGCCATAGGCACATCTCCCCATGTACATTACCTTTTATCTGAGAATTCATCAGATATGGTTACCCTCTCATCTTACAGACTTGCTCATTGCTCACTGCACACTGTATGTTGCAACATACAGTTGTCCCTCTCAAACAGTATGTTGAACTTCTACTATTTCATACATTATATAATCAGGTTCTCCTGATAAGGACTTATCTTGTGTTCTGCTACGCTACTATACATAGATTACATTCTTTTAGATAGTTGATTATACCGAGTTCCATTTGGCATTCCACTCGGTATCCATTCGGTACTCCATTCGGTATCGGAACTCCGCTCCCTTGTCATATGATATTGATGGTTATCTATAGTTCCGTTTACTGTCTTACTAACACTTACTCATGAAGCTTACGATGAGGACTCACAACTCAGGCCTCATCTGATAGGCATACTGTACAATCAGATAATGCCTTCCTCTCATGTATATATACTGGGCTCAAATGCCTCTAATGCAATCATTCCTTCATCTGCTTTCCTGTGTGCCTAACAGGACTCCCTCAGCAGTTCCTCATAGGTTCGTTTCACTGCCTTTACAGCCACTACAATTTCACTCCTTTCAACACAGTATGGCCAGTCATCAGTATGGTCTGTCATCAGTACACTCTCGTGACCATGTCATAGCCTCATCACATTGGTAGACCATCCTACGGAATCTTGCCATACTCCTCCTTCCACTTTTAGACCATCCCCCAACACCCCAGCTTGTTCGTTGAGTGGTACCCTTACTCCCATTGGATCCCTTGGGCCATCCCTTGGCATGCCACACATGCACCTTGTGTGGTGGGTGTAGTGTTCTTTCAGTTGTGTCAATGTCCCGAGAGTCCATTTCCCAGTCTTTGAGCACACATGGGCAAACATGTATCTCAATGTCCAATAGCAGAATTGACACAATACTGAAATCATTGTTAGGTGCCAGAAAGAACACAGCAGAGGAGGTAGAAATGGAGGAGTTGGCATAAGATGCACCAAAGGACCTTGTGTATCACAGCAGACAGACATAATTGAGATGGGGTTTATTGTTCTGCAACCATAGCAGGATGAGTCTTTGTTTCTTTTTTTCTTTAAATAACAAAAGGTAGGTAGGGACAAAAGGATAATCAAGCATGTGATTTCACTAACAATAAGGAGTAAGTAATATTGTTATCCCAAAATGGACACATATAGGTACTTGTTCTTTTGTTCATGTCTTTTGTTAGTAGATCCCTATTGTCCTCAAATTCCCATGGTAAAGGGTATAAAAGGACACCTGTTTCCCAAACAGGCAGAGACATCTTGTACCTGTACCACTATCATCTCCTGAGCTGGACATAGTGTCCTGCAGTGAGACTGGTTACCTACTTACTTGAATACATCTAGCTTTTCATCTGAAACTACTGAATAGCCAACTGGGCTACATATGGCTAACTGGAAAGCCAGCAACTGAAGTAAACTAGTCAAGAGTGCTAGTTATCAAGTTAACAGAAATCAATAGTCAAGAGTACTATTGTCCATAGCAAGTCATACTAACACTGTGTTAGTCAAGTAACAAGAGAACACTAGCAAGAGTCTAGTAACATAAGAAGACATACCAACAAGGAGTTAGTATAAATCATAACAACCCACAACCAAACCAACATACTATAACTAGGAAGTCTTAACTACTTTCTGTTATAGTAATCTACTTAGTATTTGATCTGATAGTTGTACTTCCCAAGAACTAAAGGGAGAAGTTTGTCCTTGCTCAGGACCAACTGATCCTCTGGTGTTTGACAAAGGTTTAATTACCACAACCAATCACTGTCTGTCAGTGAGGGCCCATGAATCAGCTTAGCAGGCCACCCAATATGGCAACTGGTGACACTGCACAGGTGCTCTGTGGCCACCCTAGCCTCAATGATTGACTGTAGTGTAGCCTAAGTAAGGATCAGTAAGTAAACATCCTAGACATAGTATATGTTTCTGATAGCCCTTGTTCAGAGATTATAGTTTGAAGTTAGTGAGCATTGAAGGTGGCTAGTTGGGCCAGGAAAGACAACACAACAAAATTAGCAAGTGCCTGTGAAAGTGTGAAAGCTGCTTATATGAGTGGAAATGGAATCTACATGTTCTGTACTGTCTGCATGTAACCCATTTGCATGATGGATGTGTGACAAAGGAAGTGAGGAATAGCCAATCTTGACTGAGAAGGATGTTAGATGTCTTATGACTTTTTCTATCTCTGTGTTACACAGATTACATCTAGTCTTGACACAATATTGTTGACAATGACAATATGCACATCCCATAATATTTCCACCATTTATAGTGATTTTTGCATCCCTACAACACTCATTGAGTGAACCTATCCCAAAAGGGCATGTGTATTACCAAAAATGGTAATTTCTACTCACTGATGCTTAAACATGCAAACATTACACCCTCAAGTTTATAGAATGTGAAACATGATAGTAAGATCACAAAACAGCCATCAGTTTTTTGAAACCTGAGTCTTTGGGATAAGATATTGTGATTTTTCGCTTTTTTGAGCCAGTGGTCACATGCTTGCAGCAACTCATTGAGCAATGACATGGGGTTGCAGCAACACAGCGAGGATTTCCTCGCCTTGTTGCTGCAATCCTCAGGCACTTGAGCAGGTTCTTGCAGGCATCGCCTCAAACCTCCAAGGCAGGGGAGCTCTTACTACACTCTCAGGTCCCTCAGGCACAATGTGCTTCCACTATCCTCATGTTTCTGACAGGTCTCCTACATTGGTTGAACTCTTCCTAATTGACCTGCATAACACCATCCATTTGCAGTGCTGTAACCTTGTCACAGACTTTGACAAGTCTATCTACCTCAGTACTTGGTTGCAAGATGGTTCTCTGAAGTCCTGGTTCTGTGCTATCAAGAAAACAAACCCTCAGCTGTTGCATGTCCATGCCACTCTCATTGTGGACTTCTGGGTGCACTTTGGCAACTCCAACTTCATTAACAGTCAAATGTTGAAGATTGAACACCTCACCCAGCACTCTTCAGCTGTGAAGTATGTGTTTGTTGAACTTGGATTCAATCCGAGTTCCAATGCTCTTTCATGTCCTGTAGCCTCGCATTTTTATTCGGTGTGTTCGCTCTTTTACACAACGGTCTATTACACAGTACTCTACTCACCCTATCATTTTCGTACCATTCTGAATTCTTTTAATTCTGCCTTTGATGGGAGTTGAACCCTCGGCTTTCCGCTCCTTTTGATGATTTTCACTCTGGTGGCTGTGATACTGTACAGGTGGCTTCGTCTTACGTAACGCACACTGTAGACAGTGCACCGAGTCGTCCTCGAAGTCATCAGACTTCTGAGAGTTCGACTTAGGTGTGTTTTAGCCTGTTCTAATATTATCAGACTTTTGAGAGTTCGACTTAGGCCTTTGTGACCGCTCTGAGGTGTGCTGCAGCCAATAGTGTTCACTTTCTGCAAAATCATGGTCCACTTACCCATCCACGACAATCTCATCAAAATCAACATGTTCAAGAAGGGCCTCTGGAGCAATGTCAAGGCTTTGTTCATCACTCTCACTGGCTCAAACATGCCCACTACTGATGATGCATACATTTCCCAGGCAATCACATCCAATAACAGTCTGCATGCCCAGGCCCAAGACCTCAAAGTCAAGCATGACAACCTTGCCTTGCTCTTACTGATCTCCTTGCATGCTTCCTCTGCTGCTCCCTGCATGCCCCAATCTGCTGCATTGACTGACCCTGTGCCGATGGAGGTCAATGCAATCTGCCACCATGAACCAGTTTCAACCCAGGAGCACAAGCACTGTCATGGCAAGGCCTCTGTGCATATTGTGGAGGTAAACACAAGATCAACATGTGTGAAGTTCTGGCCAAGTGTAATGCAAACATAGGCAAAAAAGGTTTGACTAGCTCTTCCCAACAGGGAAAAGCAAAGCCAAAGGCTCATAAATTGTCCCTGAGCATCTGGAGATGCACAGGACATGCTCTCTGTTGAAGGAGTGAAATGGAGTGGCTGTAAAGGCAGATAAACGAACCTGTGAGGGGAACTGCTCGAGGGAACCCATTAGGCACACGGGAGAGCAGAGGAAGGAACGATTACATTAGAGGGCATTTGAGCCCAGTATATATACACGAGAGGAAGACATTATCTGATTGTACAGTATACCTATCAGATGATGTCTGAGTCATGAGTCATCATCGTAAGCTTCATGAATAAGCATTAGTAAGACGGTAAATGGAACTATAGATAACCGTCAATATCATATGACAAGGGAGGGAGTTCCGATACCGAATGGAGTACGAATGGAGTCCGAATGGATACGAATGGATACCGAGTGGAATGCCGAATGGAACTCGGTATAATCACTATCTATAGATAAGAAGAAAAGGAATGTAATCTACGTATAGTAGCGTAGCAGAACATAAGAAAGTCCTTATCAGGAGAGCCTGATTAGATAACATATGAAATAGTAGAAGTTCAACACTCCCACTTGTTCAAGACGCTATGACCATGCCAGTTGACTTCGAAGTTTCTCTATTCCAGAGAGGGAACTTCTTAGTCAACGCATCTGCAAGCTGGTCTTCGCTCGCAACAAAGAAGATATCGGTTTCACCCTTCTCGTAGAATTCTCGAATGAAGTGATACCGTATTTCGATGTGTTTTGTGGCGGTCCACGGCAGGATTAACCGCAAAATGCTTCCTTGATTGTCCAGACACAAAGGAGTAGGAGGGTCATGTTGTCACCAAGCTCTGTCCGAAGTTCCTAAGCCAAGCCATTTGACGACATGCATCAGAGGCTGCTTTGTACTCTGCTTCTGTTGAAGAGAGGGAAACAGTGGGTTGGCGTCTGGAAACCCAAGAAACGACACAATTGGCCATGAGGAACACAAAGCCGCTTGTGGAGTGCCTATCATCGTGATCTTCTGCCCAGTCCGAGTCTGAATAGGCAATTAACCCGGAGTTGGAATCACCTCGTAACAAAGTGCATAGTCCTTTGTTCCCCTTAGGTAGCGCAAGACATATTGTGCGAGGCGCATGTGATGCTTCGACGGGTTCGAGGCAAACTTGGCGAGTCTCGTTATGGAAAAAGCGAGATCAGGCCGTGTACCGAGCATAGCATACATGATGCTACCAATGACGCTCTGGTACTCAGTACGGAACACATCCGTTGCAGTTTCCGTGTTCTTCTCCAAAACTGAACCAGCAGGTAGAGGTGTCTTTGCAGGTTTGCAGTTAGACATTTGGAACCTCTCCAAAACGGTCTGAACGTATTCAGATTGATCAACTAGAATCTGTCGCTTTTGACGATCACGACGAATCCTAAGTCCTAAGAAACGCTCTACTGGTCCAAGATCGGTCATCTGGTACTCCTTCTTGAGATGATTCTTTATTTGTTCAATGAACGGTTTAGAATCTCCAAGGAGTAATAAGTCGTCTACATAGAGGACTACATAGCAGACTTGACCGTTGTTTTACTGGAGTAAACGTAAACTCCTGCATCCGAATATGTCCGTATGAACCCTTGGTTCAGAAGAGTTCGGTGGATCTTAGCGTTCCATTGACGAGACGCTTGCTTAAGACCATAGATGGCCTTCTTGAGGAGGCAGACCCAATCCTCCTTGCCTGGAACTACCCAGCCTTCAGGTTGTTCCATGTAGATTTCCTCTTCGAGTTCACCGTTGAGGAATGCTGTCTTAACGTCCATGAGTCCATCTCCCAGTCTTCGAGTGCAGCATGTGCAAACATATATCTCAAAGACTCAAAACGAGCGACTGGAGAAAGTCTCATGGTAGTCTTCACCCCAGACTTGAGTGAAGCCTTTGGCTACTAACCGGGCCTTGTACCGCCATCATGCTTTCGCGCATACACCCATCTATTCTTGACTATCTTCCTGTTCTTGGGACGGGGAACCAAGATCCAGGTGCCTTCTGCTCATGAGACTTCATCTCAGAGCCTTCAGCAGCATGCCAGTGGTCCCACTCAGGGGATTTCCTTGCGTCTGAACGCGAGGTAGGAACCGATTCAGAGTAATTGGCTTCCTTGAGAGCCTGCAGTATCATAAACACTTCCGCTGCTGATCTCCATGAGTATCAGTTCGTCGGTCGATCCGAGCCGGAGGCTCATCACCATAAACGTTGTCCCTATTCCTGTTGGGTTCCTCCCAGCATTCTCACACGAGGGCGAGTATATAGGCTGAGGAGGTTGAACAGGTTGAGGACGTTGTGCAGGTTCAGGGAGCTGTCTCTCAGGTTCTCCCACTGGTTCCGTTCGTCGATGTCCTCATAAACATCTTCGCTCTCTACCGGTAGAGGAAGTGGAATTTGATCTGTTCCTCGTCATCATCCTCAGAATCAGAGTCTACAGGATCGAATAATGGCGGACCAGAGTCTTGGGTTAGCCAAATCCTTACGTGCCGGAAGGAATCTTCATCGAAGGTCACATCACAAGACACAACGATCCGTCGACTGGAGGCATCCCAGAACTTGTAGCCCTTGGAGCCTTGCTCATATCCAACGAAGATCATCTCGACTGCCTTCTTGTCGAGTTTCCCTTGTCTTCGTTCCTTTGGCACATGCACGAATGCCTTGCAACCGAATACTCTGAAGTATGAAATATCTGGGATCGTGCCATCCCAGAGAGTTATCGGGCATTGCCATTTAAGGCGTCGCATAGGCTGGCAATTGTAAATATGGACAGCAGTATCAACGCAAGTTGCCAAAAACCGGACTAAGACCAGTGTGTGAAGCATAGCCATAGCCTTTTCCATGATGTGCGATTCCAGCGTTCAGCTCGCCCATTTTGCTGAGGCGAGTGTGCAACCGTCTTTTGATGAACAATCCATAGAATTTAGACGGGCCGTGAAAGCGTCAGAAGTATATTCCCCCCCTCGATCCGAGCGTACATTGATGAGTTTATAACCAGTAACATTCTCAGCCCATGCCTTAAAGTCCTCGAACACTTGGATCGACTCAGACTTATGACGAAGGTAATAGGCCGTCCTAGACTAGTGTAGTCATCAGGAACGAAATGAAGTACTTGAAACCACCATTGACTGCTTGGTACGCATAGGACCATCTCAGTATGAACCAACTCGAGAGGCTTTGTAGCACGTTTGTAAGACGGGGAATGGAGCACGATGAGACTTGCCCCATTGACAACCTTCACAAGGGGATTGATCCTCAACCCCACTGGATCTACACCTTGGTATGATCAGGTAACGGCGAATAACTTCCTTGGACGGATGCCCCATCCGGCGATGCCAGGTACGAAAAGGGGTAGACAGCAGTGCTGCCGATTTCCTGTCCAGGACGTCCATAAACGAAAAATACAAGTTGTTTAGGAAGTTGTGGTGCTTCCATAACAACATTGCCAGAAACTTTGCCATGCGAAAACGGTTGGTCATAAATGACCATCTGACCTGAACCTTGAACGAGTGTATGTCCTGATTTCTCCACAATACCAGTAGAAAACAAACAGCCAGAAGCTGAGGAATATATGCGACATTAGATATGGTAATCATCATGTGCTCTGTTCCAACTGTTGTTAAACCTTTGATGGTGCCAGAGCCTAGTGCTTCTATCTTAGCATCTCCTGCTGTACCAAAAACGATGGGAACCATGTACGTTTGTAATCCCAGAAATATTCAAGTGAATTGACGACCGTCTGACTTGCACCTGAGTCCATGAGCCACACAATGCGCTTGAATTGATGTGAATGAGACTTATTCACACCAGGGCAATAGAACATGAGCTCAATTGTGCAGACCCAGTGTCAGCAGATGCCATTATGTACAACAAGAGATGAAGCACTAAAGAACCAGCAGTACGAGGACAGACTCTACATGAAGGGTCCGTACAAGAGTGTACTTAACCTCCTACCACCAAAGCACCTTGACTGTTGACGAGGACGAACCGGACTGAGTGACCTTTGTCCCATCCGTGGTAGTGTGAACAACTACCGTGTTCGCCTTTTTACCATTGCTGTTGCCACCCTTCCTTTCCCTTTGCCCTTGTTGCCACCCTTCTTGGGGCGCAGGTGGGTACTTGGTCCAGCATTGGTCCGAACCTGTGTTTCTTGCCGCAGTGAGCAAGGACCATTACCATTGTGTACCTTGACCTGGGAAGTCTTTGATGCAGACTGTCCCATACCAGACCGGCAGAGAGATTCCTCGGAGAGAATCTTGCTACCAGAGTCTCAACCTTCAGCTCCTTGAGAACAGTTGTCGCCATGATGGCTGACACCATTGTGAGTAGCTGTCCAGGATTTTGACATCAGGAGGAGAGCCTGGGTTGGCTCATCCAACGTAATGCCGCCGTTGACGATGTCCTTGAGTACAGTTTGGATCTTGAGATTGATCCTGTTGGCTTGTTGTCGTCCATTTCTCTTGACTTGATGAGAGATGAGAACTGTGACCAAACATATGCTGCATCGGGTACCAAAATGCATCTTGAGTGACGCCCACATGTCCTTTGCGATTTCATGACCTCAACCTCCTACACTCTCATAGAGGAGGTGTGGAAACTGTTGTCCTGTGTGCATAAGAATGACACCCTTGGCTCGGGTGTTCCTTCTTGTAGTCCGCATCCTTGAGTCACCAGCCTTGAGAGCCTCATTGGCTTCTATAAACGTGAGGTAGCCGAGCATCTGGCTCGACCAACCTTGTAGTCCAAGGACTTTTTGAGGACAAATGCTGTCTGCCTTCATGTCCGACATGGTGGAGAGGAGATAAAATTCGAAGAAGTCTGAGACTTCTTCAGAAACGGAGGGTGTGGTAAACTTTCAAGAATAAAAGCGAGGTCAGGAGATATGCTGGTTCCTCTGCTTCTTCTTGAGATGGTGCTAGAGTTCCTCTATCGTCTTCTTAAAGAGATTTGTAAAGTAGTAGAACAAACAATGGAGATAGATTTACTGGAGAAACTTCAGGAGTGGAGAAAACACTCTAGAGCCGGGGATAGATGGAGACCCGTACTCTGGGATGATGCAAGATGTTGCAGTTCAGGTTCAGAACCCTCAAAAAAACTTGTGGAAGCAAACTCAGAATAAGATTTGGTCTCTTGCCAGTTGTTTACTGAGATACCCCAGTCTGTACCTTTGGCGTATGGACCTGACCACCTATTCTTACAGACTGTGTCTTCACACCCAGTACCCGTAGTCAGGTCCTGCGGTCGTCATTGATGATAGTCTTGCTTCTCAGGAAGTCAAATAAGTGCGGCAGACCCTTGCAGTCAAATGGGTTTCTTCTGCAGCTGATTCTGTTGCTTCTGCTTCCAAATTTCATCTAGTGTATGCTCAGACAAAGCCACAATGTGATGCTTGACTTATATATATTCCAGTGTATGCAAATAAAACACTAGGTACATGACCTGTCTACAAACTAATCCAGTCTAAATAGCCCCATTGGCTATGCTCGTAAGGTCCTTTGTGACCTTTCTGTACGCTTGATGAGCGGTTCCTGCGGCATCGAGAATTCAACAGTGCCGACACAGCAACAAGCCCACGAGATACTGTCACACTGCTGCTTGGACCAGTGATTGGCCTTGTTGAAGTTGTTGCTGCCCCAATTGAGTTGGTCAGTGAAGTGGTGGAACATGTGCTGGGAGTCTCTGAGAGCAACTTGAAGAGGTACTTTTTGTTGAAGATGGCCTGATAGCGCTCAATAGTGGCACTGACCTTTTTCTCAAGGATCCCGACAACTTCTTTGGTTGACTTCTTCTTGAAGTTGGGGAGCGGGCGTGGAGCGGGAGTGGAAAGATGTTCAGCAAGTGAATGAGCTGAGCGGCGGGGTTGGAGCGGACAGGAGCAGGGAGCAGGTGTGACTGGAATCACAAAAATGTTAGATCCTAGATCGGAGTTGATGTGGTAGAGTCGGCGTCAATGAACCTTTCTCACAGGTTTTGTTGGAGGATAAACTTTGTGCAAATGGCACGAAGGCCCACTGGAAATACGATCCTTCAGTGCTTTCAGCACTTCAGGTCATCAAACACTGAGTCTACATCAGGAAAAAACCTTTTTTACATAATGGCCCTTACACATGTATTAATGAAACATAATGATGCTTTGCATGTCTTATTGGTACTGAAGGCCTTTAACCAAGACAGCATGAGCAAATAAGTACCATTATGTATAACATAAGCACACATACACAACAGTAAGTACAAGCCCCTCTGTGAAGGGCTTCTTTTGTGATAGAAAAGACAAGTTCTGTAGTATGATCGAGCTGAATGTCTTACTGGCGCTTGACAAAGAATGATTAGGCAATCTTAATTCATGCTCACTCCTCATATGTTTGATACAAGCCAGACTACTAGTGAAATATAGATCAATGTTTGTATGAGTATTACACTTCTGCAGTTACTTCTGGGGACATCCATGTCAATATATAAATATGAATAGGGATCACATTACACCACTGATATCAATACCCGAGTACTAGTAGTAGTGGTAGTAGTATATAAAAATATTTCCAGACATTTCAGAAAGCAGTGCCCCTCACATTTGCAAGATTTTGTGGCAGAGGTATAGTGTGACGAGACACACCACTCGTGTGACACCGAGCGCATTGTGGTAAAGCGATGTTGTGCCTTGCGCTGAATCGCACCTGGCCCTTGCTAGCGGCCAATTTGCTTCCATGAAGCTCATGAGATGGACAAGGGAATATACCGTCTGATTTTGCTGATGAGTATCGCTTTTTTTGATGTACTGTTTCCTCAGCAATGTCCGAGAAGCTGAAGTATGACAATACTTACTGGAACTCTGTGCTTCCACCCGAGAAGCAGCCTCAGGGGGAAGAGGAAAAACTGCATCTCATCATCTCCCTGCTGGTCTACCTTGGGCTCTCTCTGAGCAAGGTTTTGCACTTTGTATTCACAAGTCAGATCAAATCTGTCAAGGAGCGAGCAGGGGTCTTCCTCTCTGTCAGAAGGGGGGCAGGAATGAAGGAGAGGTTCCCACCTGCAGAGATATTCGGTCTATGGAATGGGTATTCACCAAGCACATTGTGCGGTCCACAAGCGGGTCATCAAGCCTGAATGGAAGAGATTGCGGCCGCTGAGAGTGACATGATTATCACCAAGCAATCCTTCAAAATCAGGCTCAAACAGCTCACCATTGCTGGCCTACTATCCATACTCGACCCTGGTACCATCACGGAGAGGCTCCAGTTGCTAGCGCCTTTCTTGTATGATTTCCTCATGGCCTATACTGCCGCCCCTAATTGTTACCGGCGAGTGCACATGATAGGATGGGAAGGGATGCTGGGGAGTCTTCGCAAAAGTGGGCAGATGCTTCCCGCGAAGACCACTGTGGGAGGAGGTTAGATCTTGACTTGGCCTCGGAGACAGAAGGTGAAGGAGTAAGTGGTAGCCTGATGCACCTCAGGCAGAATGGAATGAAGAGTTTCCAGGCTTTAGTTGCAATCCACGAGTAGTAAGTACCACTACTCACCTGATATCAGTTTTCAGAAAGAAGCTCAGATGTTTGGTGCAGGCCATTGTCACAGCAATGATGATGCTTGTGTTTGTCTGTAATCATGCAACCAATGGTCTTGCACTACCATTGGGACTCTTCCTCAGTATCTCTAGGACGAGTTCATGTGTTCTACATATGCTCAGCAATGTTGGACTGTCAGTTTTGGTCGCCAGTCACCTTTGAGTACCATTGATCTCACCTGGTCTGCTTCTAGAGCTTGAGTGGGCAGATGACCACGATGACCTTGTTACTGCCTGCCAGTTTTGGAAGACTGTGGAAAACAAGGCTCTTCCTGCAGCTTGTTCCAGCACAGAAGATGCCATTGTACCCATGCAGAGCATGAGAGATGACCTCTGCCTGCCAGTTGTCAGGCTCAAAAGTTAAGCCAAACTGCTCCTTCTGGTCAGCCTTCACTCGTTCCCTTGTCAGCTGTGTTGCGTGACCGTGAGTCCCCTGAGTGCTCTTCCGATATGGTGTCTTATGTTGGCGAGGTGTACCAGGGCTACGGGTTGTACTGCCGAGTGCCAGGGCTGGTTGCCTAGGGGGGTGCACAGTGTGGTGTCCATGTCCAACAGAGAACTGCATGGCAAGCTGTGATGCCTGATGTGACATGACACAACTTGTTGCATGTCATATATGGGTGCTTCCATGATCTGGCAGATCGGGAAATGCATCTATGCCTCTGGGCAATGCTTGTACCATTCGATTCACGAATGAACACCTGGTGCACAATAGTAGGACTACTCACAGGCTGCCTACAGATTTTCAGAATATTCGGGGAGAAAATCATATAGGTATGAATATTTTATTGTGATTCTCTGTTCGAAGCCAATCATGCGCAAGGAATTGTAGGATAACAAGAGCATAGATTGGGAAATAAACTACATAGTTGATCTACAATTCCTCGAAGGATCAAATTTGCCCACTTGAGCTAAGCAAGGGGATGGAAAACTGGGGCACTATGAAGGCAAAGGCAGGCCCTACTTTCCATGCATCTTCGAGCAAGCCCTCCTCACGTCGGTGTGTGGAGCATGAAACCCATGTTTTGACCATGTGAGGAGGTGGCTTGTTCCAACCCTACTGCTCCTCTGACTCTTCAGATCTCATTCTCTCAAGTTGGTGGCGTGGGAGGCTGGCAGCGCCGCTGCCAGCCTCCCATGCCACCACGTTGTGTCCCCCTTGGGCTCTGTGGCACGAGCTAAGGGCCATGACTTAGCTCTCGCCTCTTCCGCTCCCAGTGACTTGCCATGTCTTCCATGAAGAGCTATGCTGCTATTCACCACCAGTTAATCTACCATGCTGATTCTTGCCCTACCTCTTGCTTGACCAGGTCCTCTCAACCTCCATTTCCCCCAGGCTCAAGGGCCAACACAGGCACCACAGTGAAAGGTAAGCCCACCTTCCCATAGCCCTCATTCAGAACCCTTTGGACCCATCAATTACGTGGTAGCAGGACCAGTACCCCTCCTTCATCGAAAGCTCAACCAGTGAACAGTGCTGGCAAAAGTGTGTTGTGGAGTCTTCCTATACACCGCCACTGAAAGTCCCGGTCTCAGAGGATTACCCAGAGATCATATACGAGATGTACAGGGACTATGTCCACCACCGGACTTTCCTTTCTTCAAGGACATCTCAGAGGTATGCCCATGATATTGACTTATTCTCAGAGTCTGACAAAAGCCTTTAGTTTGTCATTACAGGCTACAAAAAGGAAGACTACGCCCTGTTCAACGCCACCGCTAAGGAGCACCAGGAGTTCTGATGTCTCAAGTGAGTAGAAGCATGCACACATTCATCTTGTAGATGCTGATCATTGCAACCAAAACCATACCCAGGCTCTATTACGACAGTGAAAGCCAGACCCTTACTATGACTCTGCCCCACATCGACCACAAAGCTGTGATCGGCATTTGGAGGGAGGCCATGAAATCCACGAGCAATTTGCGCCACCAGAACAACTCCAGGAGGCCTCACATGGTCCACCGCACCACCCCTTGGATGACAAGAGTGATTGTCAATGACTCTGATGACAAGAAGTGGCTGGACTCGCTGTTAGGCATGAAGATCGGGAAGAATCATAGGGTGGATTTGGGACCGCTGGAGGTTGGAGGATCACAGCACTTGCATGGGAGGCAAGGGGTAACTGGCCATGGTGAGTGACAATCTCTCTCGCATGATTTGTGCTCATGGTGCTGTGGTGCAGCTTGAGGATGGCATGCCATCACCAGGTCAAATTCAGGGCTGGAAAAACAGACAATGGGCACAGATGACAGTGTTCAAGCTATATGAGCACAGCACAACATCACCCTCAAGCGTGTCGTCAAGAAGAAGGAGAAGGAGTGCAGTGACGAGGAGCCCATCGTGAGTGAGGATCAGGCCAATGTGGATCTCAACGAGGGTGGTGATGTTTGCTCGAGGTGCAATTACCCACTGACCACCAGGGTTTGATCGCATCCGGGACGAGTGCATCTGAGGATGCTTCACAACTTCTGCTGGCAACTGCCATGTACGAAGCCCTAGCGAAGTCCCAGCTGCACAAGATCAGTGGTCGGTACCCACATCTCAGTGTAGGAGAGAGTTCGCCCTGCGACACCACCATCCTCCTCCCGGAGACAGGCCCCTGGAAGCAAGGGGACAGCAAGCTCATCGTCGGGGTGCTGCGCATGCTGTGGTTCCATGTCCCCTTCAACAAAATCAACGAGTTCTACAGGGTCCTGCAGCAGGCTAAGGAAGCCGCTAGCAAGGGGC
>JABYQK010000203.1:0-28675 GCA_022606075.1 Fomitopsis betulina
TACATTCGAGGGGATTGCGGAACCAGAACTCGACCTTTTCCTTCATCGCATTCCCGTCAAGATCTTTGATATCTCCGGTCAGCTCGACCAATTCACACTTCCAATCAACGCCATCTGGCAGGGAGTCGATGTCTCGCAGCAAATTGTCTTTGGTCTGATAGGCAGGATGTGCGCGATTCCGGATCTATCATGGTGTGCATGGTTCAGATAACACAATTCTGCACACAGATGAGAAGGAAGAAGTCAACGCACGATGGGGAGCCTGAGGAATTTATCTGCCTGGGTATGTCCGACGTTTTTGATAAGCCACTTCACCAGCTCCCACTCATCCTCATCCGCAAACGGCCCATATACCGCGTGGCCCTCCTTGCAGATTTCTTCGTTACAGATGCTCTCGAACTGTGTTGGTGACTCTCCAAATGAGAAGCCGGCTTGCTTCTGCTTGGGGAACGACTGGGAGTAACGAGCCTCTGGGGCAAGGTGAGCTTCAAGTGCCTCGTCTGGGACGTCTTCCACCGTCGTACGGCCAAGAGGAGCCGTAGAAGGAGCCAGCGCATCCTGGTCGAATGGCTCAGACTCAGAGGGTTGTGAGGGCCCACCGCGGTGAGCGTCCTCTGAGTGTGAAGTGATGTCCCCGTCTGATGTTGCATCCGGGCAGGAGTCATTGGTCGCATCCGCCAGATCATTGGCAACAGTGTCCGGGTTGGCAGGTGATGTTGAACGTAGTGCCTGTCGGTGGCGACGCTCCGCCCATAGTGTCTTGAGGTACGTGTCGCGTTTTTGCTTGCATCCGGTCGCTTCTGATAGAGCTTGGTGCCGAGCAACACTGGCCTGGCCATTGAACGATTGGTGCAGTATTGACAGATAGCCATCGGAGAGAATTACAGATTGTGTCATGACAGATTTGCGTGTACTGTGAGGTTCAGCCTGAGGCTTCATGTGTCTTACCCACTGTGCGTATAGTTAGGACTACTCAGACTTGTCTGCACCGGCTGATCCCGCTGTTTGGTAGTGATTGCCACGCTTGCTTGCATAGCACGTCCTGGAAACCGCTCATCTACAACTGCCGTGTATCGGTGCGACAGCACTTCATACTGTACTGCTGTCTATGGATTCTCTGCCCCTGCAGACTCGGTCTCAGGCTCGGTTTTCAGCATAGGAACCACCTCCACCTGTTGGTAGAGGACACCGGCCGTCCCGGCCAACTGAACGTATCGAGAATTACCGTACGTCGCTCTGGGTCTTGGGCTGAAATGCAGACTGATGCTTCAAACTCTGTCAGGCCAAGAACTCTTGGTCAATGAAGCTCGTCGATGGGCCCGAAGCGCGAGGCGATCAGGTGAACCAGCTCCGAGTCAACCTGGCGCCGTGCAAGCCATGAACGCGGCCATTGTGGCGCCAGCTGGAGCTACATCGGGACATGTACAAGAGACTGCCAGCGAGACACGTGGTGCATCCGATATTTCGTTGGATGCTCAGCCATTGTCCGATGCCTTCAATGCTCCACTGCCTGGGCAGCTCAGGCTCAACATGTACGTTTCTTTTTCATTACATTGTCTATTATTGCACGAGTTGGTCATTGCTTGCACGTCTTTAGGCTTCAAGTTGATGCGCGACAGCCGATGCCACAGATGTGGTCTTATCTCAATGTGCTCATCATGCCATTTGACAATACTGGCCTCGGAGACAGCTCTGCCAGTGATATGGCACGGTGGTCGTTTCCTGATGCCAATCAGCTGATGATGCCACAAACTCTCGGCCAGTCTTTCAATCCGGCCACCAACACGATGGTGCTTGCATCTGGTATGGTTCCGCACTACCCTGAGTGGACTGCTGGACTCCAAAATGCTTTTAACCCTGCACCCGCACGGGTATTAGCTACGATGTTCAAGTAGAAGGCAATGCATGCCAGACTCATCAATCACCTGTTGATAATGACACCGGCGGTCAGTACTTGACACCTGTTGCTTGACGCAGTGCTGTACTGACGCCACTGTGATGTAATGGCACTCGCCACTATCAGAGACTCAAGAAAACTCGCAGGAAGCTGATACATCTCTTCTTGACGGCGACATTCCTCAGCGTGGTATGGACATGGTATATCTACAACCACGTTGGCTCATTGATGATACACTGAGTGCAGGCTTTCTCTAGATATCATCGACTTCGGTCTCTATGCCGCCAATCAGACGCATTGCTCATAAAGCCAACACCCCACGACTCGGACGATCAGCTGCAAATATATCTGCAAGCTCAATCTCGCCTTCAGTGGCCTCTACTCGTAATGCACCTCTTTCAACTGTTCCCTTACAGGCTATTGCTTCAGGAATGCCACAAGTCATTCCCGAGCGCAGCTTAATGTCATCTGAGGTTTGCAGCTACTACATCAGCATCTTCAGGTCTCATTAATTGAGTCATTAGCAGAACTCGTCCCCGGGCTATCATCCACGTGAAGATGGCGGTGAAGACGACACTGCAGACACTCCAAGTTGGAAACGTGCCCGGAAGCGAGACCGAAAAACGCGCAGCTTACGTGTCTTAGACGATGATTGACAGGCCGTTATCAAACTGGCATACATACACTTCAAGTTCATCTTCATTATGACGGAGCCTTGGGTCGCATGGGGTGATGCTGACAACTTCGCTGACGACGCGTGGGAGATAGCTTGTCTCGAAGCAGACATCAACGTTGATGCACTAGTGCCGGATAAAGCTATCCGTAACCTCGTAAGTCTGTGATATCATTGCTGACTGTGCTCTAACCTTTTAATGGTCTAGATCAAGGATCGAATCCCTCAACTTCGTAGTGCAATGAAGAAGATTGCTCGCGAACTGGTGCCTGGTCAATACGGTTTCCAGTCAGGGCGCTCTGACACTATCCTCGCTGAGAACCGGGAGTTGGTAGAGCGATTGAAGGGTGGTACTAACCGACCATTCTCCCATATTATATGTTGCTCAATTGTTTTTTCAATGATCTAACGAGACAGATTGCATGTACAGGATCATCTGAACCCAGTCACCGCCTGCCGGAACCCGATCTTCACGGATATACTCGCCAGAACATGTCGATGGTTCACGGACAAGAAAGATGATGGATATCGGTACCCCCAATATTTTACGGCTGGGCATTCAATGCAAGTCCTCATAGCTCAGTTGTTGACAATAGTACGTTTCTACAATTGCAACCGGATCATACTTACGTGCTTGTTTAGGTCGAATGCGCGATCGACGAATGGAAGACAGGTGCACATAAGGAGCTTGAATTCCGGGAGACTACGTATGCAGCGATATATGACTCACATTTGGAATGGCTTGCCGAATGGGAGAAGTATTCGAAGACCCACTCTCAAGCAGATGTTCACATGCAAGAAGATATGATACGTGCGTTACGGTGAGTATAGTCCTCGTTTGTGCACAGTCTTCCATTGACTAGGTCGTACGACAGCCATAGAGCCAGCGGGGATGATTCGGATGATGAACGGGTTGCCAATGGAGCTCAAAATGTTCGGGTCCAGTACAATTTCAGTCAGTTCGAGTCTTTTGGATCATCAAGTCCGTAGTACTGTAGAATTCGGACCGAGTCAGACGTCATAGATTATATAACACCAATGGCATTGAGCCCAACCGGTATTGCCTAATAGTGGCGCAATGATACATGGATTCGTTATGCATATTCAGAGCAGGTTGATCATCGTGCTGCCGCGTTGCCCAGTTAGGATGCCCCGGCGTGCATGTTCCGGCGATGCGATCGGTGGCCGCATACTCTACGGTACCTACCAGGCCCTATGCTATCGCTCCTCGGTAGGACTCCGGCCTGCTCCATAGTAATCAACTTGCACAGTAGCAATTACCAGCTGTCCAGTGTTACATAGAGGTGACGAGCAGGCTATCTTACGCAGAGTAGCGGGTCGCTAACTTACCTAGTTGTTGAGCTGTGAGGCTTGATGCACACAAAGTTGCTGTTGAGCGACTTGGGATTGTACTACGCTACAGGGGTCCTTATATACATGTAGGAGACCGTCTGACTAAGCTACTGTATAGTACCAATCCTGATGCATGTGATTCTATCTACAATGCATGTGTTACTCCTGTTATCCGGAGTACCGGTGTGTGAACTCGGCTGCCTGGTTAGGCGCTCTTTATTGTTCAACACTCCCCCTTGCTAAGTGCAGTGGTAGATGCGCGCAAGCATTAAATGGCGCATAATGCAGCCGACTATGCTGGACTCTAATCATAGAATCTTAGTCCGAGCATTTCTCTGAACTTGAGAAATTTGATACGACCCAAGTTCTTAGTGAACAGGTCTGCCGGATTGTCATCAGTGCTTACGTAGAAGACTTCGACTTTCTTGTCTTCTACTAGCTCCCTCACGTAGTGGTAACGAATGTCAATGTGTTTAGACTGATGTTCCGTGATGGGATTGGAGCTAATGAATATTGCTCCCTGATTGTCCGAGCAGATGGGCAGTGGTCCGAGTTTGTAGCCGATCTCCTCTAGGAGCATCTTTATCCAAGCTACTTGTCGCGAGCAATCGCTCAGCGACATATACTCAGCTTCAGTGGATGACAGTGCAACTGTCTTCTGTCTTCTAGACAGCCAGCTGAACGCGCTGTTCGCGAACTTTAAGAAGTGCCCAGACCGTGACTTTCTGGCTTCTGGGCTGTCTGCCCAGTCAGAGTCAGTGCACGCCAATAATCCATTGCCGCTTTGTCCTTCATAGACTAGCGCATAGGATTTTGTACCAATTAAATAGCGGCAGATATACAGCGCTCTATTCAAATGGTCCTGTGACGGATTTGCTGCAAATTGCGCAAGTAATGTCACGGCGTAGCAAATGTCAGGTCGAGTTCCAAGCATTAGGTATAGCAAGGAGCCGATGACAGTCTGGTACTTGCTTCGAAGCGCTGGATCAGCTGTGCCAGTATTGGCAACAGGTTTGTATCCAGCAGGGAGTGGATTTGGCGCAGATTTAGTGTTCTGCATGCCACAGCGCTGCAGCACTTTCTCAAGGTAGGCGCATTGATCCAGATGGATTTCGCGTCCTTTCCGAGTTATGCGCATACGCAGAAATTCCTTGACGTCGCCTAGGTCGCGACACTCCCACTTCTTCATGAAGCGGTCCTTTAATGAAAGGACTAGGGTCTTATCTTTGCCACAAAATATGGCATCGTCTACATAGACGATGATCAGCACGAAGCAACCATCTTTTGTCTTATAGACGAATATTCCGGCGTCGGATACGAGGCGTTTACAGCCAAGTTCCTTTAGGGACTCATTGAGGGTGCGCCACCACGCAAGCCCTGCCTGCTTAAGTCCATAGAGAGCACGAAGTAACCGGAGTACTTTGTGCTCTTGGCCTGGTACTGCAAAGCCTTCAGGCTGCTCCATATAGATTTCCTCGTTGAGCTTGCCATAGAGATAGGCGTTACGGACGTCGAGTCCGGAGACATGCATATCCTCAAGCGCAGCTAAGGCGAGGATTAGGTGTACAGTCTCAAAGCGTATGACTGGAGAGAAGACCTGATCATAGTCAAGGCCTTCAATCTGGGAGTAGCCCTTGACGACCAATCTGGCCTTTTTACGACCGTCAGTTTTGACGTCAAATACCCAGCGGTTTTTAGTGACCTTTCGTCCCTTAGGACGGTCAACCAGTTCATAGACATTGTGTTTGCGAAGTGCCTCAAGTTCTTCGCGACACGCTGCCATCCACTCCTCAAGCTCCTTTTTAGGTAGCTTTAGTATATCGCGAAATGACCATTCTCTCGGGCTGGTCCCGTCTGGTAGATCGTTGTCGAGGGTGGGTAGCGCTTTTGCAAGCAGCAACTCGACTAACTTAACTCCCCCTTCCCGGCATAATTCTGCCAGTAGTAACTCAGCGCTTTGTGCTTCATCCTCATTGGATGGGGCGGACTCGACAGGTTCGTCGCGTGGAGTAGGATTTGGCGCAGAACTAGGTCCGGGAACCTGTTGTCTTTGCTGCCTTTGTGGTCCGGTTTTGGTACGGGAGCTACCCGCATCCTCACCGACCATCTTTTTCCATCTCCCCTGATTTTCGATGTCCTTTACTATGTCTTGGGGCTTCCGCTGCTCTCCATAGACATTACCTCTACGAGTTACTGGTCTCCGCTCCCTTGCTGAACGTCGCGGCTCCACTGGGGGCGCAGGGTGTTCTACCGGTGCATGGGGCGGCGGTACTGGGTCTACGGGCGCATCCTGCAGCTCCTGCTCATCGTCATGAACATGACCGTTTCCCCTTTTAGGAAGGTGATGTTTTGGATGATCATCATCGTCATCCTCATCTACCTGAGGTGTGGTATTTGGTTGATTTTCTGGGATCATTTCTTCTCGAGGTGGCCAAACTCGAGTTGTGCCCCGACGATTTGTCAAGGTGCATTTAGGAAACATAGTTTCGTCAAACATCGCGGTGGATGATCTGAACAAAACATTGTCTGGTGCTCTCATGAAGAGCCATCCGCCAGTGCGCTCTGTAGAGCCATCTCCCCCAAGATAAATCATCAGCTCCGATTTGGGCGATAAACCGTTTTTTCTAACGTCTTGGGTATGAAGACATACGCACCGCAGCCGAAAACGCGCAGGTGCGCCACAGATGGCGGCTCGCCGTTTATCAATTCGTAGGGGGTAAGCCAATTAAGGCGACGAATTGGCATCCTGTTGTAAACATGGACTGCATGATCCACGGCGAATTCCCACCAGGATGGAGGTAGACAAGCATCATGGTGCATTGCCTCTGCTTTGTCCATGAGCGTCCTATTGAAATGCTCAGCTCTGCCATTCTCCTGAGGAGTATGCGGCGAGCTCTGAAGGATCTCTATGCCATTATCCTTTAGAAGGTCTTTGAATGCAGCGGAGATGTATTCTCCCCCTGCATCAGACAACCACTTCTGCACTGTCTTTCCATATTTAGTTTTTACCATGGCTAGGAATTGCCTTGTGGCTGTAATCGCTGCAGATTTCTTGCGCAGATTTACAGTCCACGCGTGCGATGAAGCGTCATCATAGTACAGTATGTAGTACTTGTACTTATGATAGGAATCTACTGGGAAGGATTTTAAGTCCGAATGAATGAGTTCAAACGGTACCTTTGCCCGGTAGTTGGATGGCGGGAAAGACTTAGAGTGCATTTTCCCTTTTGCACATCCTTGGCATATTGGTGAGTCCTTAGGAATCTCCACCTTTCTGGGAAATCCAGATGTATGCTCCTTCGCCTTTGCAAGCACGTCCTTAGAAGGGTGCGCAAAACGGCGATGCATAGTCAATAATCGACTTCATTTACGTTCACATAAATGTTCTGAACGTTTTCACCCGATTCAGCCACGAGGGTGAAGGTGGTAGTGTCCGGGTGCTGCGGTGTAAACCTGAATAAAGGTTTCCGTGCTCCTGGTTCATACAGACTGATATGCTGCGCTGTTGCGCGCAAGTCTAGTCCGTCTTGGAGGAACATCCCCAATGATAAGAGATGAGCCGAGCAATTTTCCATGTAATAGACTGGATATAGGCGCGTCTGCAGCCATTGTTCGTCTATTTGGTAGTTTAGGAACACAGTTCCTTTAGCAGTAATGCTTCCTACCGCTCCTTGTTGTGCCGTTTGAGTACGGATAGGAGTCTGGAGATACTCGAATTCTGAGAAGTCTCTTATGTCATTTGTAATGTGCAAAGATGCACCTGAGTCCAGTAGCCACTCATTCGCTGAGAAGCGATTTTTCCTTTACCCTTACAACGTGAACACGCAGCGTAATCGCGCGAATGAATACATTGTATATTTTTCAAGCCGCTACTAAGTACATTAACTAATGTCCGAGCACCGTTGTGCAAGTTAGAAGCGGCTGTTAAAGCGCTGTTAGTAACTTGCTTAGGGTTAGGAATATGAGTGACGTACTCATTGCCCCAGTCGTCGTAGCCATCATATGGCTCCATGCAGCGGAGCTCACCCGTTAACGGGTTCCGGAAGCTTTCGTCAACGATAGGGGGCGCAAGGCCTGCGGCCTGCGCTATCATGCCGTTTAACTCAGTGTCGTGCGCGTCGATGTCTTCTTCGTCTGTTGCCCAGACGATGGACCTTTCTTCGGCGTCGCGGAAGTCGTCGTCCTCACTAATATACTCGTCGCGCATGACCTCGTCGATGCGATCGGCCATGTCGTCATCACTGAGCTTGCTGCGCTTTGAAGCGCGCACTCGGTGTCGGAGGGGACTTCTTCAATGTGAGCAGAGCTCACAACTTCCTTCAGCACGCGGATTGTCTCCGGCATGCCGGCGACGTCTAGGTCCTTGGCGAGCTGGAGGGCTTCTCCGAGCCAGTCACCACGTGCGCGCTTCTTGCCCTTGTTAGGGGCTGGTGCTGCGACCTTTCGAGTCCTGCTGCCCGAAGGCGCTAACTCGACGACGGTGCTGGTCGTCGGGGCGGGGATCGACACTGTGTCAGCAATGTGCATTTCTGCATGTTCGTCGTGCGAATGCGGCTTACCACGGTTTTTACTGCCGCGCTTTCCCCGAGGAGTAAAGCCCTTGGCTTTCTCCTTGCCCTTGTCCTTCCACTCCTTCTTACCCGCGCTGCTGCTGCCCTCAGGGCGCTGCTGCTGCGAGAAGGAGGGATTCCCTTTTCTGCTTGATAGCAGAAATCTTCTGGGCGGACGACTGCCCCTTGTTCTTCGACTGTTCCCAGGAAGCGGTTAAGGCATCCTGGGCGCTGCTCGGCGTGAGATCCTTGATCTCAATTTTGTTGAGAGCTAGCTGAATAGCCGTCTCATACTGAGGTGGAGCGGCACCCAAATAATTAGGGTTCTCATCTGCGGGGCAGAGAGAGGCCAGCTCCATCGAGCTCGTCGAGGTTGCTCTGGATCTTTGAGATGCAGGGCCGGGGTGCTCGTTGGCCGGAATACGGACGTTTACAGCTGCCTTGAAAAGGCAAAAGCCCCCATGGCGCTAGTCCCTCCGTAGAGCCCTTTCAGGGTATTCCAGATTGACTTTGCAGTTGTCTTGGTCCTGACAAGCTGCGAGACCTCGACGCTTAGGCGCAAGCGAATGCTGCCCATAGCCTTGGATTGCATCTGCATCCAATCGAGAACTTCAGAGCGGTTTGCTCCGTCCGTAGCCAAAACAGGCTCATCGAAACCGTCAGGCAACTCAATGAGAATCCAGACACCTTGCGACTGCAAGTATGCTTTCATCAAATCGGCCCAACGGCGGTAGTTCGATCCGTCGAGGACGGGGACGAGGTTCTGCAGAGAGTTCGACATTTTCTGTTGGTTGGTGGTGGTAGAGCGGTTGGTTGATAAGGTTCTGTGAACGCATTATCAGCGCTCTGACTTATGCTGCCGGGACGGCGCTGACACCACACTGGACTCATTGTTTGGGATGGCGACAGCTGAGCTGTGCACGACCTGCAGCCATATAGGCGCAAAGTCTCCCCATTGACGTCAAAGCCCCTAAGGGCGACGTCCAGGTAAGCTATCCTGACCCGCAGCGGACGCAGCCATAAAGGCGCAGTACCGCGCAGTGTTCAGGGCTCATAACCTGACGAGCAGGCTATCTTACGCAGTGTAGCGGGTCGCTAACTTACCTAGTTGTTGAGCTGTGAGGCTTGATGCACACAAAGTTGCTGTTGAGCGACTTGGGATTGTACTATGCTACAGGGGTCCTTATATACATGTAGGAGACCGTCTGACTAAGCTACTGTATAGTACCAATCCGATGCATGTGATTCTATCTACAATGCATGTGTTACTCCTGTTACCGGAGTACCGGTGTGTGAACTCGGCTGCCTGTTAGGCGCTCTTTATTGTTCAACAGAGCGACCTACTCTCCGTGCCTACTGCACACTATGCTCTAGTGAACACACCATCAGGAATGTGGTCCCCTTGAATATATGCAAGGGGTCTCACCAATATGTAGTCGTGAGATCATCGTCTCGCGCGAGAGCAATCGAGAGGTCGTGGGATCATGTATGAGGTCGTAGGCTCACAGGTGCTCAAATTTGAGGACACATCTCATGTCGTGAGATGCTATCTCACGCCATATATTTGGTGCATATTGCTGCTCACCCAGACCATTTGTGAGTTGACAGCCTGCATTGCCGCCACTAGCGCATCCACAACTCAGCTCAGCACAAGCACCGCAGTGTGAAGTCCTTGTATCAGAATAATTGAACTATAAGATGAAGTAGTACATTAGTAATTCACTTCCATTTGCTGCTGCACCACTGCAGACACCAGCCCTTTATGTTATTCTGCCGCTGTTCACCGTAATGTTTACCCCATTTATATTGGACTCTGATGTGTTGTCACCTAATACTACTCGAACTTACCTATAAGTGTCTCGCTCGCATCAGGATTCATGAAAAACAGCCACGACAAGCACCACCGGTGCGATGTGGCACTAGCTTCAACTCCGCCACAGTCCCATACGAACAAGAGGCTCTTGTCTGAGATGTCAGTCTACCAATCAATGACCCATGAGGCTGGCGTCTCACTGTTGCTCATTTTCGAGCTACGCGTCTCACCAAGGCTCATCCCTGAGACATTGTGATCCAATCACAGATCAAGTCTCATAAGTGACCCTCGTGCTCACTGAGGGTGCCCTATGAGCTCTTTGTCGGGGTCCGGTTTTCCTGATGACATTTTGCAGATGTTTGCAGATGCTGCGAGCGGATCATCACGTGCATGCTGGCATACACATCTCCTCACCGTCTCTCTGGAGCTTGCGACGCACATCAGTATGGCGACTGACACACCACAACCAGACCTATCCAACGATGAGGACTTGGGTCGATTAGAGTCATTAGACAAATGGGAGCTTACCTGGATACGCCGACAACCATGGCTGCAGTCTCATGGCTACATGCTACGACCAAGATATAGGCCAGGACTCTGGATTCCCGTCCTGGAGAACCACGGGTGCCAGACGACAAGACTGCGAGGACTCATCATATTGGCGTATGTGTGCAGTTCAAATCAAAACAGTTGACGGCACATTGAAGCTCTACAGATACGGTACACACATGCCACACGTATGTCCGAGGGAAAGCTCGTCGCCATCAGATCTGTACAGACCGACGGTCTGGAAATACGAATCGCGATGTTTTTGGGCACGCCTCCACTGTCTGAGGACCCGGCCAACCACTGCGTACGGATTCTTGACACATTTGAGGACGAAACAGACCCGAGCACATCATACATTGTGATTCCCTTCCTTCGCCGCTATGACGATCCTGTCTTCGAAAGTGTCGAGGATGTCGTTGACTTTGGTGAACAGGCGCATTAGCACATTTTGTGATTGCATCAGCATGTATACTACCCGTACAGAACCGGTCGTCGCTTCTTCTCAGTCCTAGACTACCTGTCAGGGGGCGTTTATTCGTCGATGTCATCATATTGATCTCGCGTTTTCTCTTCATCCCATTTACTGTAACTGAAAAGCTTTGGGCGGTGGTCCACGGACCACGGCCGAGCCAAGATATACGCCCTCGTCATCGTCGAGACCCTACTTCCGTGGAAGAAGCCACTCCGGGAGGATGCTTGGGAGAACTTGGATGAGTTTCGTTGTGTTATATTAGGGACGTTGCGGACATCGTACACAGATACTGTAAATGATCAATAAATAGTTCTTCGTTCGATCTATAGTACTTTGTATGCGTCGTGAGTAGATGAACCCTCCTCCTGACAATTAGACATGAGCTAATCGGGGCCGTCGACTTTCGGCGGCTAAGTATACTCGCGATTGCTTGCTGCGCGCATCGCCCGAACGGCCGCAGCGCTGCAACAGCGCCTCCAAGACTTTCGCGAGCCCCGAATCCTACTTTTCATCATCCATGCCCTTCAACTGAGCCCGGAGCACCCTTCATGTCTTATTTCCCGCGGTACAGAGACTATACGCCCCTCTGGACCGACACGTCGAAGCCGACTTCGCGCAGATATGTCTTCATAGCCATCGCCCTCCTTGCGGGCTCCGCGATTCTCAACGTCGTACTGTACAACAAGCTTTCGCACCGGTGGCAGGTGCCACTGGATAATTACCAACAGTTGTGAGTACCTCTTTCTTTGTGGTTGTACACCGGCGAGCCCACGGTGTGCTTCGAGCCATCGAACTCTATCGCAGGCGAGGTATCTCGACCTCGGCGAAGATGACTTGGCTTTTCAGAGTATACTGCTCACACATTGACCCCATAGGAATGGTCAAACCATCCTAGACTCAGCATTCCTCAGCTCCTTCAGTCAGCCCGACCCTAGAGAGAACGCCATCGTTACAAGTCTCTACACGGACTCGTTTGCCACCGCTATCGCTACGCTTGGTCACTCTCTTAACAAGGTGAACAGTACGGCAAGCCGCCTGCTCCTGTACCTTCCGGAGAAGGTGTCTCCCCGTGCGTTGTGCATAGCTACTTCCACCGGCTTCATCCCACATCCCATCTCCCGCATACCACCACCCCGCGGCGGCAAGGGCGTATTCTGGAAGTTCATGGACCAGTACTCCAAGCTGAACATCTGGACGCTGTCGGACTCAGGGATCAAGGCCGCCGTATACCTGGATGCGGACACACTTGTATTGAGTAACTTCGACGAGCTATTCAACCTCCCCTACAACTTTGCCGCCGTGCCTGACGTATACGTGGACGGCCAGGGATGGTCGCTAAGCTTTAACGCCGGCGTGCTCTTCCTTCGTCCATCTCGCCAGGTCTTCGAGGACATGCTCTCGAAGATCGAGACCGCATCGTACAACATGCACGAAGCGGAGCAGTCGTTCCTCAACCACTACTACGGGGCGGAGGTGGTGCGGTTGCCGTACGCGTACAACGCAAACCTGGCGATCAAGAGTCGCAAGCCGGAGGTGTGGGCGGATGTGAAGCGGGAGGCGCGGATTGTGCACTACACGCTCGTGAAGCCGTTCCTGGCGGAGGACGACAACTCGGGGAAAGCGGTCGTGGAGATGCGGCGGATGGAGGCCAACGCAGCTCGGAAGATGAGCCAATACGATGGGCTATTCAGGGAGGAGGTGCAGGACTGGCTGGACATGTGGCTAGACATGCGACGGACCTTCGCGGACGCGCTCGTCGAGTGCAGTAGTCATAGTGCGTCTCCTCCAAGCACTGAGACGACTTCGTAATGTTTGTCTGTCGGTTGGTCGTTTTGCTGATTCGGTCGAGTGCTATGTTAATGTGCGGGGCTTATCATTGTCTTTATCCAGGGTTTATTGTATACTAGAGCAATCGTAAAATATCTAGCAACCCATCTAACACATCCTACATGGCGCGTCGAGGTGCGAGCGTATATGAGCACCTCCCATACTCGGGAATTAAGAAGTTTAGTGAAGGGAATGGTACCCGTTTGTTCCGTGCCTTGGGGGCCACCTTGCGACGGCGACTGCTCCTACCACGCCGTTGAGATAGAGCTCGCGAATTTTGTTTTCGAGTTCAACCGGGACTGTCCAGAAATTGCCGACACTGAGGCCCGTGTGGTCGACACTACAATCGTTGTTGCCTTTCCGCAGGCAACGATGGCCTACGGAGACACAGATAGATGTGAGTGTTGTATAAACATACGGAGATCATTAGCAATGCCTACCTGAGTATAATGGGCCTGTTCATCAAACAGTGAATAGAGTTCACGAGCGCTTCTTTCAATCATGAGCGCCCAATGCCTTTTGTCCTTGGAGGTCATTGTCCTCGTCGTTGTTCTGCAATAATACAATGTCGTCTCCAACATACGGCCCCTACCAACACCTTTCTTCATTTCCATCATCATGTCGCCCGAACCGCATACGCCTCCACCAAATCCGACGCCCTCACGCCCTCCCTCGAGCTGGACAGTACTCGATCTTGGCCCCGAGACACACACAGAGGATACAAATCCTATGCCAATAATCCAGCATCCAGGACTGATGAGACGCTTCGCCACGTTCCTTTTCGACTTGCGGACACTCGGACGACGGCGACGAGAACCGGATGTCCTGCCTATGCAGCTCGACCCATGGCCGCCTCTCCACATCGAGAAGCGCAGTGGGCAGTGTTGTGAACACTGCGTGAAGCGCGGGAAACGGCGGCGGCGGAACAAGCTATTGTGGATACTCGTCATAATCCTATTGCTTTACCTGCTAGGAAACACCATCGCACTCGATGTCTTGACGTACAACTCGCCGTCCAACTCCGCAACGCTGTCTGCGAACCAGCAATTGTGCCTCGCCGAGTTCGAGATTAACGCGCCCGTTAACGCGTCTCTGTACCCGTGCTCGACCTGCTTGTCGACCTTGCAGGACGTGTCGTCTGGGTTCCTGAATGCCCATTCGCAGGAGGCCACTCAGATCCAGAATGCCATTCAGTTCTGCGCGCTGCGCGGGGTCTTCGTCGAAGCGAACGGTCAAGGGCAGAGTAGTCTCGGGAACGGCGGGTGGATGCAGAACAACGATGTCTGTGGATGGTCTGGGGTCGAGTGCGATGGCGAGGGGCGGGTGACATCCTTGTACGTCGTTGTTGTCCTATGCTGATGAGCACGCTAACCCTTCCTGCAGAGAGCTGAATACTCCTGGGATACCCACTATCATCCCGAACGAGCTTGGTGCTCTTACGACCCTACAGAACCTCCAGGTTGTGGGAAACAACGAATATCCAGGTGCGTGTTTGCAATCGACCCGTTGGCGAATGTTGTCTTAAACTCCGGTCAGCCGGCTCCTTACCATCATCTTTCACAAACCTGTCTTCCTTGACGACGCTCGAGTTCCAAGCGACTGGAATAACTAGCCTTCCCGACGGCTTGTTCGACTCGCTGCAAAGCGTGTCAACTCTCCAACTGATAAGGAACGCGAACATGTCGTCGACCCTCCCGTCGACTGTCGCCAAGCTGGCTATCCAAAACCTGTACGTCTGTTCCCTTACTCACCTGCAATCTCGCTGACCGTTCCGAACAGGGTGGTCACGAACCAAGTGCTCACGAACCCACTGGACGCGCTGTTCAGTAGCTCTTCCGTGCGGTCCTCGCTCAAACTCCTGTGAGCCGACTTGATTAAGCCCAATCATACTCAGCTAACCAGATCCGCAGTGAGTTCTCCTCGACAAACATGACCGGCACCATCCCTTCTTCCGTCTCGTCCCTTACCTCCGTCGTCGAGCTACATCTTGATAGCAACGAACTCACGAACCCGCTTCCTTCCTCCTTCCCCACCACGCTGCAGGTCCTTAACCTGGCGGACAATGCAGACCTGAGTGGGTCTGTTGAGGGCTCGTTTTGCGCGCTGGGCGCGCTCCAGACATGTGACGTGAGTGGAACAGGGCTCAAGGCTGCAGGCAGCTGTGGCGTCTGCCAATTCTCATGATACACCGGACTTTTGAGATGGACAATGTATTTGCACAAACTGATTACTGTATAGCTGTAGCCTGTTTGCTAGTGTACTCCCTCCTATAATTGAGTATGTTATGGAGCACGGGGACAGTCACCGATGGGATTTGTTGGGCTACAGCGGCCAGAAATAGTCGACGTACACACCGGAACTTTGACTGCAACAAACCACAAGCACCCTGTTCGCCCACGAGCGACACCTTTACTTTCCCTTCGAATCGATTGGCAGCGAGACCTGGCCAATGGGACCCCTGATATGACAATCACTTAGAGCGAAGCATCGCGTAGTCAGCACAATCCGGCGTATAAAGGGTGCAGCATCGCACCTCCAAACCCCAGTCAACGACTACAACCCACCGCACAACACCACTCAACATGTCTGTGAGTATCATCTTCCCTGACACCGTTCTGTGAGAAGTTGCTGATGGGCATCACACAGGACAAGGCTACTTGCGCAAACGTTCAGGCCAACGGTGGCTCCTGCACTTACCCAGCCTGCGGCTGCGCCGAACCACCAAAGAGCAAGTGAAGATCGCAATCGCCGGTCAGTGCGTGTCTGAGTCTTTGCGCGGCAGTTGTTGATACCTGTGGGCAATAGATTGACGGAACCTATTACATGCATGTTGTAGCATCATTTAGGGGTATACAAGAGATTATATCCACTGAGCATCATCTAGTTTGATACGACTGAACATCACTGTGACGCGAAGGAGACTGACCAGCAAACATTTTGGGGTATGAGGTGAACGACAACACGTCCGAGTAGTATACACACAGCTTGATCCCTGGATTAAACATGAGCAGGGCTTCGAGCTGTACGGTGGAAAACACTCACAACAGACAATACTGACCGCCATACAAGGCATCACTCCGAAACCTCCAGGTCGAAATAGCGCGGTAGATCCTCCCACATTTTCGCACACACCGCACGGTGTTGTGACTCCAGAAGTGCCCTGCACTGTGGACACAGCGGGGGCTCTCCATATCCCCGCTCTGACGAGCAATTCTTCAACCAAACATAAGGCAGCCACGGGCCCGCGATGTTCCAGCCCGCGGTGTTGTCTGTGACGCGCTTTTTGTAAACCGCCATATGGTAGTCGAGGCGCTCCTTGCACGAGCCTAGGTCTTCGCAGTGCTCGGACAGGGACAGGTCGAAGATGCGTTCGACCGCGGCGTCCTTCTCGCGCGTGAGGAGCACACGCGCGTCGACGCACCGGCGGAGGTCGTCGAGCGTGAGCTGCTGCGAGGTGCCGTCGGGATGCGTCGTGCCGCGGAGGAGGTCCTCCGTGCGAAGCTGGCAGCAGAGGTACAGCGCGATGGGGAGGATGGACGGCGTGTCCGTGAGCCGTGCGAGATTGACGGCGGCAATGGGGTCGAGGCCGTAGCGACTCCAGGCGTCATAGCGCGGCTCGTCGTACCAGCTGGCGTACTGCGTGGTGAGGAACGTCTTGAGCACGCCGAGCGCGTCTTTGTAGAGTTCGTCCAGCTGGTACTTGCGCCCGAGCCGCACTAGCACGTCCGTCTTTGCGAAGTCGATCTGTGTCAGGTCGACCAGCCGTCTGTCGAGATCGTCCTCCGAACTTCAGTAGGTTATAACTTCCGGGCGCTGGTGCGTAGAAAGCGAGGCTTACCGGCCGCTCCCCAGCTGCACCTCGAGGAGTGCACGCAGGTCTTCATGGCAGTCAGCGAGGTGAACAACGGGGCAACCGTCGATGGCCTCGGCTTGGATAGGTTGGGGGAGAGAGAATAGGTCGGCGAAGAAGGGCGAGTCGCGAGCGAGGAGGCCTTGGTAGACGCGGAAACCAAATCCAGACGCAACCAAGACCACGTTCCCGTCTGGAAACCAGAATTCAGGATCCCTCTGTATGCACGTTGGCGACGGAGACGGGGACTGTTTAAGGGACATGGGTGAAGGTGAGATGGTGAAGAGGTTCGGTGCATTGATGACTTTAAGCTGGCAGACGATCGACGTGTCAAACTCATGATCTCAACGACGTTGGTGAGCATCAAAACGTGCTGTCCTCGTGTGCAGCGCGAAGCACAGACTCCGCGATTCAATACGGCAGTGATCAGTGACGGGGTATATAATCCCAGATAAATACACAGACGTGTAGATTGCACTCAGAACCGCTTTGCGTCGCCATAGAAAGCACTCATAGGCCCCGAGCCTCCTCGCCCCATAAACCCATCTCCAAATCCTTGGCCGACCGACTGCTTGAGCACAAAACGCCGGTACGCGAAGAACAGCGCTCCAAGGACGACGAAGACTACCAGGATCTTGGCCGCGGTCGAGAAGAACTTCGAGGCAACGATAGCCTTTGTGCCTTCTAGCACGTTCCGCTGCTTATCCGGGCTCGAGAGAATCGCGGAGTAGGTAGTGACACTGATGATGCTACAGCCGAAGGTCAGGCGCTGCGGACACGGCATAGACTGCAGTCAGCTCACTCGTGGTTGTCTGAGACGTCACCAGTCATGGCAGAGAAGCCGAGGTAGGGCGCACTGGGCAAGCTGATATCACGGATTGTGAAGCACTCTACCCAATCATCCCAAGCCCTATATTGAGCTTTCACCTGAAAGAGAATATGTATATGAATACACCGATCATGTCACCGGTGTAGGGCAGGAGTAGCTTACACTGAGCAGTTTGTCCTTGACATACGATATTCGCACCTTCGTCCCCACGTTAGTGCGGCGTAGGTTCGCCTAAATGTGATCATTTAGAACGATGTATATGCCGATTAATGAAGGCGACATACCGAACAGCCTCCGAGACTGCCCTTCTGTCCGTCCCCGGCCTGATCGTACGGCGTATGGCCATCACCTAGCATACCGACGATACGCGGGAATGAATATGAGTGTCGGGTGTTCGCATACCTGACATGATGGTCAGAAACGGGTATGCAGCGCTGTCAGTTGATATTCACGTATCAAGGAATAAGCCGAGGCCCTCGAAGTTGTCGATGCTGCCAAAGACCGGGCCCGGCTCCGCCCGAGTCTTCGTCAACCACATCGCCAGCCCATCGCCATACAGATGTGTCGATTCGCCGTGGATCTTGAACTCGACCTCGATGATCCAATTTTGCGCTGTCAACGGTACGCGGGACCATAGCCACCCCTAGCACACCTTAGTCAATCTCAGAGTGTACGTCAAGTCAGGCTAGAGTACCATCTGTGATGGCCGGTCGCGGGTGAGACGGACGTGCTTGTTGGTGTTCTACCGAAGGGCGTATAACTCGTCAACTGAGGCCTCAGTCAGCGATGAAGGGCACTACGTACGACGTATGCATCGGCACCGAAGTCCCACCATCTGAATGGCCGTGTATGAGCGGAGGCACCAAGTCACACGAGACGGGTATACGTACCGATTTTGCAGGTCCTGGTCGATGTACGGGGCGTATATTGAATGTGTGCGGAGAGAGATTGTCTGGTCGAAAGTGTCAGGAAGAGTGTCCGATAGCGAAGAGAGCAATGGCAGGAGACATCCTCTTGCCGTCTACGGTTAGCATTCTACCCTTCGCCCCGACCTTTAGCCCACTATGTCTCTGGTTGCTCACGACAACACAGAACGAGCTTCGCAGAGGAATGGATATGTGTGCTTAACCTCACTGTCTCCCGCCCTCTTTGACAACCCTTCGCATATTCACGCCCGCGACTCCACATACTCGACGAGCTCACTCTCCAGCAGGGACATTAATAACAGACACTCACCCGCTCGATCGTCTGGTTCCCTAAGTTCGTATCCAGCACCGCCAGCGCGCCGAGAGGCAACAGCCCTAGCCAACACAGCAGTCCGCCAAGCATGACGGAGAGACAAGTAGCCCTAGCAGAGAAGAAAGGGAGTGTGTGCTAGAAATACAGACAGGTGCAAGCCAGCGACCAGTGTTTCCCGGAGCTGGGTTGTGCTCGTGTGGTGGTTAAGTCTGAGATGAGCAAGCCTGGCGAGCCAAGTCCACAGACAGGCGCTTATTGGTACACGCAGATTCTGCGGTGCACACTTCTTTCGCTGCCTCTCTGTTCTATGGTGACATCGGGCAATCATTCACTCTCTGTATGGTGTGCGGGAGACCTCAATAGCAGTCCACATACAACGCGTATTAGGGTACAAATTATGCCGGTAATTCGAACTTCTGTCCTTGTACAACTCTGCGTACGAGTAATGGGTGCAAGCGCGCATAGCAGTGACACGTCAGTGGTTACGCGCATACGACGCGGGAAGTGACTTACTTTGTGAAGTAGACGTAGAAGAAGTCGACGTACAACGCCGTCTGTACGATGCCTGCCGTAACCGCGATCGGGTCGACCAAGTCTTCTGCCCAGTACCTGAACGCCCGGAGTGAATAAGGCCCTTCCGGACAGCGCGGCGGGTAGAGCGTACCTATATATCCAGTTGGGAATGTATAACGCGCGGTACGCACCCAGTGCGGCCAAGTAGTGCGTGGTGATCGTCTCTGCCTCGCCCGTGCGCTGGAGCATGAATAGCTGCGGAAGGATGGCGACCGACTCCAAGAAGATAGAGAAGGACCAGAGAATCTCGGCGAGGGTAAACTGGTAGTTGAAGATGAGCGACAGCAGGACGCATGGGCCCAACAGGTACTCCACGCGGAACGTGTCGATGGAGGGGTCATTTGTTGGTCTACGTAGGTTGCGGATGTTAAGTGGGTCGCGCGGTGGGGGCGATCGGTGGGACGCACCGGTACTGCGATTTCATGAGGTAGAGAACATAGCAGCTGCTAGAGATGAAGAACAACTTCATGAATGTGTTGTATACCGACACGAAATCGTAGAAGAGGTCCAAATAACGCGTCAAGAAAACCGTGACGTAGAGGGCTTGCGTTTTGAAACTCAGACCTATGGACAGACGCACTCAGAAGTCAGCACTCTCTTTGCGACAGCTCGTAAAGTAGAGTAGGAAGAGGATCATACTGTAGGAATGAAGCAAGGGGAGTAGAATGGCATGAATATCTCATGAAACGCACCTCGAACTGAGCGCGTCGCTTGGATCTTGTATAGCAGGATTAGGATGGACGCCAGGTGGGACATGTCCCCTACCAGTACAGTCAGATAACCACGGCTGCTGTAAACAGAACCGTGCTCACCGAACAACCGAAAAAGATTCATGGTTGTGCAGACGGCAGGACGAAGTGAACGCGAATGTGGAGGTCTGCACGTTGCCGGCGTCCGAGAGTGTCTGAACGACGTGTATGAATGTCGTGGGAATAGTGGCTGTTACCCTTGTATCATTTGCTGTATACTACTGCCTAACGGAAATAAAGGGTTTCAGCTTCAATGAGTTAAAGGCCAGAATTGTCACTTATACCATTAGCCCAGCGACCAGACGGGGCTCACCGTCACCAACGATGACCGACTTCCTCGCACGCGAAAGCGAGCTCCTCGGCGATGAATTCACCGGCACGCCCACTGGGGGCTCCTACGCGACTGCAGGCGGCGAGATGGACTTTGACCGCGCTGCCTCTGCCTTCCCCGACATATCTCTCGACGGCACCGATGATGTTCCTAGCTTTACCGCCGCACCCCCAGCCTCGACCGGCGGGTTCTCCTTCGACGACTTTTCAAGTCCACCTAGAGAACGGCAGACGGACGTAAAGGTCACTGGCGATGACGAGATTGAGAAGTTCGAGGACCAGTTCCCGGACATCGAGGTGCCGGTGCGTCGCGCTAGCTCACTCTTTGACTGCACGTAGGCCTGACGTATGTGCACACACTAGTCTGGGCCTGTAAGTCAACCAATCTTCGGTGCTGCACCGACGTTCGCGCCGCAGCCACAGCCATCCGCGCTCACGTCAACGCCCATTCTGAACCACGTAGAGGAGGAGGAGCCCGAGGTCATCAAGTACGTTGCATCTCGTGTGTATCACCCACTCGCTAACTCAGACACATTGCTCTGTAGACAATGGCGGGAGCGGCAAGCGGAGGAGATCAAGGCGCGTGACGAAGCATCGAAGCGGAAGCGGGAGGAGACTGTCTCCAAAGCCGAGCGCTCCATTGACCAGTTTTACGAGGAGTACGCTGCGAAGAAGGAGCGCAACATCCGCGAGAACAAGTGCGTTCTCTTCCCTCCTCGGGTGTCCACTGCTAATGGCGTCTCCAGAGAGCACGAAGAGGAATTCCTTGCGAAGATGACCGACTCGCTTTCTGACGGCACGACGTGGCAACGGATCTGCGACCTCATCGAGCTCCAAAACTCACAGAGTAAGACCGTCGCCCGGGCGGGTCCTGGCACGACCGACCTTACGCGCTTTAAGGAGGTTCTGCTCCGGCTGAAAAGGGAGGGTGATGCCGCTCCTGGCGCGGCAGGCTACTGAGTGTATATGGGTACGGATATATATTATGACAGGATTTTCTGAAATACCTCGTCAATAATTAGTCGTTTGGGCTTGGGTGACCACCTTGAGTAGCGCTGCGGCCATTAGATTCTTCCACCCCGACAGGATCGCACAGTGTTCTGGATGCGGTACGTTCACTCTTCCTTGACAGATTGTTCTGACCGAGCGACCATCAAAACAGATTGCTCAATCGCTCATCCCATTATTGTGATACATGACGTATACAATGACTGCTCTCGGAACGACAAACGAAGCTCTGCTAGTATACTGGGCTACAAATGGTCAATGCTTTGACCATGCATAACGGCGATGTTGACTCACCAGAGCTGTTTGCGCAGCAAGCATTTACTTGCTCTTTGGGGGCTCAGCGCAGCCGCATGCCGGGTAAGCGCAGGACCCGCCGTTAGCCTGGACGTTTGCGCAAGTAGCCTTGTCCTATGTGGTGTTAATGACGTCACGCGGAACAGTGACATGTTACTCACAGACATGTCGAATTGTGTATGAGATGGGTTGTAGTCGTGGACTGAGGGCTGGGGGTGCGCTGCTTCTCCTTTTATAATATTCGAGACACTGACTGCTCGGTTATTCTCAGTGCGATGTTGTGTCATGCAGACGCTGCCATTGGCCGGGTCTTGCGGCCAATCATCCGAAACGGAATGCAGCCCTCTTCCATCGTCGCCCAGCCATTCTGGCGCTTTTGGTTTGCGGCTGGGTGCCCAAGCCCGCGTCCGCTGATTTGGGATGAAGGCGAGCTCCACATTCGTCCACAGGTCCGTGATCGCAATCAGCAATGATCGCCCCATGACTTCTTCTCATCTACACTGTTCTTGCGTTATGCACTGGTCGACAACCCGTGACGCAAGATAGGTGGCGTCAGCCGGGTACTTGGCTCTGCATCTAGAATGTTCTAGTACTTTACTGCTGAGATTCATTCTGATAGTGATGAATACCTTGAGGTCTACAAAGTGTTACGCGTCCGGACGTTGACGGAACGCTTTTGCAACTGAGTCGAAAAACAAAGTGTATAACACTGCGCGGCATGCGTATGTAAATTTGGTCGGTTTAACCGGTGAATCAGCCCTACACCGACCGACCGTGCTGTACTAATGTGTTGTTGTTGAACTGCTTGGGGCGGTAATACGACTTGCTCTTGTATATTCCATGGCAGTCGTCGATGACAGGTCGACAGCCATAGTGTATCACATTATAGCAGTTGTCATGACGTCGGTATACTCAATAAGGACAAAGTTAGTCTCAACATGGTTTGCTCCTCACCGGATCAATAACGTCAGAAGGATTGGCCGTAGCCGGCACAGTGATTACACCCGCGGATATGAATTTTGCTGCACATACTACATTCAAATGCTATTCTGGCACTGTATGATGATCTGATGTGTCTCATCATATACTATAATGATATCAAGTGCTGCTTCAGTGTACTGTCACGATGCATCACTTCGCAAGTCCGTGATGGATGTGAGGTGAAGCATGCAAGTTGGGTACATCGAGATGAGCCCTTGCGAAGGGTTGTGTCGACAAACTTTGCACTGGTAGTGAAAGGAATATGCAACCACGTGGCCTGGCAGTGAGTACATGTTGAACTTCTACTATTTCATATGTTATATAATCAGGTTCTCCTGATAAGGACTTATCTTATGTTCTGCTACGCTACTATACGTAGATTATGACGAGCAGGCTATCTTACGCAGTGTAGCGGGTCGCTAACTTACCTGGTTGGTTTAGCTGTGAGGCTTGATGCACGCAAAGTTGCTGTTGAGCGACTTGGGATTGTACTACGCTACAGGGGTCCTTATATACATGTAGGAGACCGTCTGACTAAGCTACTGTATAGTACCAATCCTGATGCATGTGATTCTATCTACAATGCATGTGTTACTTCTGTTACCCGAAGTACCGGTGTGTGAACTCGGCTGCCTAGTTAGGCGCTCTCTATTGTTCAACACTCCCCCTTGCTAAGTGCAGCGGTAGATGCGCGCAAGCATTAAATGGCGCATAGTGCAGCCGACTATGCTGGACTCTAATCGTAGAATCTTAGTCCAAGCATTTCTCTAAATTTGAGAAATTTGATACGACCCAAGTTCTTAGTGAACAAGTCTGCTGGATTGTCATCAGTGCTTACGTAGAAGACTTCGACTTTCTTGTCTTCTACTAGCTCCCTTACGTAGTGGTAGCGAATGTCAATGTGTTTAGACCGACGCTCCGTTATGGGATTTGAACTAATGAATATTGCTCCTTGATTGTCCGAGCAGATAGGCAGCGGGCCAAGCTTGTGTTGAACAATAGAGAGCGCCTAACTAGGCAGCCGAGTTCACACACCGGTACTCCGGGTAACAGGAGTAACACATGCATTGTAGGATAGAATAACATGCATCGGGATTGGTACTATACAGTAGCTTAGTCAGACGGTCTCCTACATGTATATAAGGACCCCTGTAGCATAGTACAATCCAAGTCGCTCAACAGCAACTTTGTGTGCATCAAGCCTCACAGCTCAACAACCAGGTAAGTTAGCGTCCCGCTACACTGCGTAAGGAAGCCTGCTCGTCAGCTTGTAGCCGATCTCCTCTAGGAGCATCTTTATCCAGGCTACTTGTCGCGAGCAATCGCTCAGCGACATATACTCAGCTTCAGTGGATGACAGGGCAACTGTCTTCTGTCTTCTAGACAGCCAACTGAACGCGCCGTTCGCGAACTTTAAGAAGTGCCCAGACCGTGACTTTCTGGCTTCTGGGCTGTCCGCCCAGTCAGAGTCAGTGCACACCAATAATCCATTGCCGCTTTGTCCTTCGTAAACTAGCGCATAGGATTTTGTACCAATTAAATAGCGGCAGATATACAGCGCTCTATTTAAATGGTCCTGTGATGGATTTGCTGCAAATTGCGCAAGTAATGTCACGGCGTAGCAAATGTCAGGTCGAGTTCCAAGCATTAGATATAGCAAGGAACCAATGTCGGTCTGGTACTTGCTTCGAAGTGCTGGGTCAGCTGTGCCAGTATTGGCAACAGGCTTGTATCCAGCAGGGAGTGGAGTTGGCGCAAATTTAGCGTTCTGCATGCCACAGCGCTGCAGCACTTTCTCAAGGTAGGCGCACTGATCCAGATGGATTTTGCGTCCTTTCCGAGTTATGCGCATGTGCAGAAATTCCTTGACGTCGCCTAGGTTGCGACACTCCCACTTCTTCATGAAGCAGTCCTTTAATGAAAGGACTAGGGTCTTATCCTTGCCACAAAATATGGCATCGTCTACATAGACGATGATCAGCACGAAGCGACCATTTTTTGTCCTATAGACGAATATTCCGGCGTCGGATACGAGGCGTTTACAGCCAAGTTCCTTTAGGGACTCATTGAGGGTGCGCCACCACGCAAGCCCTGCCTGCTTGAGTCCATAGAGAGCGCGAAGTAACCGGAGTACTTTGTGCTCTTGGCCTGGTACTGCAAAGCCTTCAGGCTGCTCCATGTAAATTTCCTCATCGAGCTTGCCATAGAGATAGGCATTACGGACGTCAAGTCCGGAGACGTGCATATCCTCAAGCGCAGCTAAGGCGAGGATTAGGCGTACAGTCTCAAAGCGTACGACTGGAGAGAAGACCTGATCATAGTCAAGGCCTTCAATCTGGGAGTAACCCTTGGCAACCAATCTGGCCTTTTTATGACCGTCAGTTTTGACGTCGAATACCCAACGGTTCTTGGTGACCTTTCGTCCCTTAGGACGATCAACCAATTGTAGACATTGTGTTTGCGAAGTGCCTCAAGTTCTTCGCAACACACTGTCATCCACTCCTCAAGCTCCTTTTTGGGTAGCTTTAGTATATCGCGGAATGACCATTCTCTCGGGCTGGTCCCGTCTGGTAGATCGTTGTCGAGGGTGGGTAGCGCTTTTGCAAGCAGCAACTCGACTAACTTAACTCCCCCTTCCTGGCATAATTCTGCCAGTAGTAACTCAGCGCTTTGTGCTTCATCCTCATCGGATGGGGCGGACTCGGACAGGTTCGTCGCGTGGAGGAGGATTTTGCGCAGAACTAGGTCCGGGAACCTGTTGTCTTTGCTGCCTTTGTGGTCCGGTTTTGGTACGGGAGCTACCCGCATCCTCACCGACCATCTTTTTCCATCTCCCCTGATTTTCGATGTCCTTTACTATGTCTTGGGGCTTCCGCTGCTCACCATAGACATTACCTCTACGAGTTACTGGTCTCCGCTCCCTTGCTGAATGTCACGGCTCCACTGGGGGCGCAGGGTGTTCAACTGGTGCATGGGGCGGCGGTACTGGGTCTATGGGCGCATCTTGCTGCTCCTGTTCATCGTCATGAACATGACCATTTCCCCTTTTAGGAAGGTGATGTTTTGGATGATCATCGTCGTCATCCTCATCTACCTGAGGTGTGGTTTTTGGCTGATCGCTGGGATCATTTCTTCTCGAGGTGGCCAAACTCGAGTTGTGCCCTGACGATTTGTCAAGGGAACTTAGGAAACATAGTTTCGTCAAACATCGTGGTGGATGATCTGAACAAAACATTATCTGGTGCTCTCATGAAGAGCCATCCGCCAGTGCGCTCTATAGAGCCATCTCCCCCAAGATAAATCATCAGCTCCGATTTGGGCAATAAACCGTTTTTTCTAATGTCCTTAGGTATGAAGACGTACCACCGCAGCCAAAACGCGCAGGTGCGCCACAGATGGCGGCTCGCCGTGTATTAATTCGTAGGGGGTAAGCCAATTAAGGCGACGAATTGGCGTCCTGTTGTAAACATGGACTGCATGATCCACGGCGAATTCCCACCAGGATGGAGGTAGGCAAGCATCATGGCGCATTGCCTCTGCTTTGTCCATGAGCGTCCTGTTGAAACGCTCAGCTCTGCCATTCTCCTGAGGAGTATGCGGCGAGCTCTGAAGGATCTCTATGCCATTATCCTTTAGAAGGTCTTTGAATGCAGTGGAGACGTATTCTCCCCCTGCATCAGACAACCACTTCTGCACTGTCTTTCCATATTTAGTTTTTACCATGGCTAGGAATTGCCTTGTGGCTGTAATCGCTGCAGATTTCTTGCGCAGATTTACAGTCCACGCGTGCGATGAAGCGTCATCATAGTACAGTATGTATATTTGTACTTATGATAGGAATCTACTGGGAAGGATTTTAAGTCCGAATGAATAAGTTCAAACGGTACCTTTGCCCGGTAGTTGGACGGCGGGAAAGACTTAGAGTGCATTTTCCCTTTTGCACATCCCTGGCATATAGGTGAGTCCTTAGGAATCTCCACCTTTCTGGGAAACCCAGATGTATGCTCCTTCGCCTTTGCAAGCACGTCCTTAGAAGGGTGCGCAAAACGGCGATGCATAGTCGAATAATCGACTTCATTTACGTTCACATAAATATTCTGAACGTTTTCACCCGATTCAGCCACGAGGGTGAAGGTGGTAGTGTCCGGGTGCTGCGGTGTAAACCTGAATAAAGGTTTCCGCACTCCTGGTTCATACAGACTGATATGCTGCGCTGTTGCGCGCAAGTCTAGTCCGTCTTGGAGGAACATCCCCTAATGACAAGAGACGAGCCGAGCAATTCTCCATATAATAGACAGGATATAGGCGCGTCTGCAGCCATTGTTCGTCTATTTGGTAGTTTAGGAACACAGTTCCTTTAGCAATAATGCTTCCTACCGCTCCTTGTTGTGCCGTTTGAGTACGGCTAGGAGTCTGGAGATACTCGAATTCCGAGAAGTCTCTTATGTCATTTGTAATGTGCAAAGATGCACCTGAGTCCAGTAGCCACTCATTGCTGAGAAGCGATTTTTCCTTTACCCTTACAACGTGAGCACGCAGCGTAATCGCGCGAATGAATACATTGTACATTTTTAAGCCGCTACTAAGTACATTTACAATGTCCGAGCGCCGTTGTGCAAGTCAGAAGCGGCTGTTAAAGCGCTGTTAGTAACTTGCTTAGGGTTAGGAATATGAGTGACGTACTCATTACCCCAGTCGTCGTAGCCATCGTATGGCTCCATGCAGCGGAGCTCACCCGTTAACGGGTTCCGAAAGCTTTCGTCGACGATAGGGGGCGCAAGGCCCGCGGCCTGCGCTATCATGCCGTTTAACTCGGCGTCGTGCGCGTCGATGTCTTCTTCGTCTGATGCCCAGACGATGGACTTTCTTCGGCGTCGCGGAAGTCGTCGTCCTCGCTGATGTATTCGTCGCATGACCTCGTCGATGCGATCGGCCATGTCGACATCACGTGCTTGCTGCGCTTTGAAGCGCGCGACTCGGTGTCCGAGGGGACTTCTTCGATGTGAGCGAGCTCACGACTTCCTTCAGCGCGCGGATTGTCTCCGGCGTGCCGCGACGTCAGGTCCTTGGCGAGCTGGAGGGCTTCTCCGAGCCAGTCACCGCGGCGCGCTTCTTGCCCTTGTTAGGGGCAGGTGCTGCGACCTTTCGAGTCCTGCTGCCCGAAGGCGCTAACTCGACGACGTGCTGGTCGTCGGGCGGGGATCGACACGGTGTCGGCGATGTGCATTTCTGCTGTCTCGTGCTTGTGCGAATGCGGCTTACCACGGTTTTTACCGCCGCGCTTTCCCCTAGGAGTAAAGCCCTTGGCTTCTCCTTGCCCTTGTCTTCCACTCCTTCTTACCCGCGCTGCTGCTGCCCTCAGGGCGCTGCTGCTGCGAGAAGGAGGGATTGCCCTTCTTCTGCTTGATAGCAGAGATTTTCTGGGCGACGACTGCCCCTTGTTCCTCGACTGCTCCCAGGAAGCGACTAAGGCTCCTGGGCACCGCTGGTGTGAGTCTTTGATCTCGATCTTGTTGAGAGCGAGCTGTATAGCTGTCTCTACGGGGTGGAGCGGCACCCAGAATATCAGGTTCTCATCTGCGGGGCAGAGAGAGGCCTGCTCCGTCGAGCTCATCGAGGTTGCTCTGGATCTTTGCGATCGCAGGGCCGGGGTGCTCGTTGCTGGGATACGGACTTGATCGCAGCCTT
>JABYQK010000204.1:0-26166 GCA_022606075.1 Fomitopsis betulina
AAGACCTCGCCTGTGTCCGCGCGCGGACGTTCCGGCAGAAACGGCGCGTCCTCGCTGGGGGCACTAGCCGTGAGAGTAGGAGCGCCTCGACGTGGCGTAATGGCGCGAGGCGCGCACGCAGCTCGGCGAGATGCGCGGGGAGCACGGGTCTCGGCGGCGCCTCCGCCGAGTCAGTGTCCGATGCGGAGTCGCCGTAGAACGTGTGCCGGGCAGAGTGCAGGCTCGGTGCGAGTCGCCTGGGACCGGGTGGAGGCGAGGAACTAGGAGAGGGCGGGGCGGAGGGCAGCTCGTGCGGGCGGACATCATCGAGCGTGTCGAGGATGGTATGCACGGAGCGGATGAGGTTGAGTTGGATGATCGAGTGCCAGTGGATGCGTTCTTCGCGAAATGCCGACGGCGTGTAGAGCCGTTGAAACTCTACGGGCACCGTTACAGCCATGCGAACGACAGATGGGACGGGGGCACTCACGTCGGAGGGTGGTGGACTTGCCTAGTTAGGTTGAGTAGGCGGAAGCTGGTGGGTATAGGACTACGCACCGGACTCGCTCTGGCCGAGCAGAAGAAGCCTCACCACCCGCATCTTCTTCCTCGCAATGCGCTCCAGACGTATGCTCTCGTCAATCTCCATGCTGACCCGGCGCGCTTCCTCCTCCTGCGCTATCCGGCACGCCTTTTCTTCGGGAGTCTCATCCAGTGGTGGACGCAAGATGGCGTCAAGCGGGTCGTGGTCCGCAGGCTCGCGCGCAGGCATGTTAGCGAGACGTAGCCAGGCGGAGGGCAGAAATGGTGGGAGGAGGAGAGTGGAGGACAGATGATGGATCGCACTCATCCGCATACCATATGCACCGGGCGTCTATCGTAGACGCCCTCCATCAATCCATATTCATTCTTGGTTTACACTCCGCTCACCGCCGCGGGCCGCCACAAGATGATGGCGGGTCGGTACTCTCGTGGCCCCGCGGATGAAACGACAACCATTGTGTTCTGCAGCTCTGCAACGAGGCGGGGGTCGAGTTGGGGCGTTCATACTGATAGACTCCGCGAGTCCTGTGCCTGATCAAGGAAGCCAGGCACCGAGACGTCGGCCTCCGCATCCTTGCCTACGCGCCCACCTCCGTCCACTCGCCGACCACTCTTCTTTGACTCTTCTCCTTTCTCCGCAGCCTGGCACGCTGCGCCGGCGCACCCACCAGCCACCGACCTTGTCCGAAATGCTTACTCCCTGGTAGTCAATGCGGAAGCTGATACACAGCGTTAAACTTACCTTGCAAGCAGTGCACAGCTCAATATCGTAATGCTGAGCGCTGTATCTGCGCCTGTCCCGGATATGACTATGGCAAGTCCATTTCCAGCTTGAGATGAACGAAGTTCGCCGCATCTGCGGTGGCAACGCACGTTGCGCTAGATAGAAGCGATGGGCGGTTCAAGAAGTGATGAATCGGCCGCGGTAGAATGCTTACCAGTCTGGCATTAACGTGTGAGTGTTTCACTGGTGATACAGGTTATGGAGGGGTGGACAGTAGCTTCCTGTTGGACTGACGAGATGGCACAATACTGCTCGGTCCCAACGCTAGGTATCACACTTGTTGTGTTTGTCTAGAGCACGGATTTGCGACTTGATGAACAAATGTACTAAAGGGGAAGGTGAATTACCCAAAAAGGAATCATAGTACGTCACCATTCCCTGTCATCACTCCGTTCACAATATTGCACTCCAGAAATGCTATATTTCCCGTTCTTGGAGCTCCCCATCCATCGCATTCAGACACTCGCGCATTGTACAAAGACATAATTTGGTGTTCTTCGAGCAACTCGAGGGGTTTCGGTGCGACTCGGGGCTATGCGGCTTTTTGAAGCCCGAATTTGGACTGATGGATGTGTCTTTGAAGCACATCGTCTGGTGCTGTACTCGTCCTCATCTGCTAAGTATGTATATACACTATGAAGTCCACATAAGCAAAAATGAAGCTGTCCAAAAGGTATTTTACGCGGCGGATCGGGCCCGTGTGTCAACGCACGGGCGCCCGATGTGCTGGTCGTGCTAGCCAGCGAGCTGAATACATCTTCACAACCGTCCTCCATTGCATTTCTACATATGTCTTTCCTGGGTAGGTCGCATCGGTGACCACAATCTGCTGTTTCTGATGTGATGTAGCTGGTCTCTGCATAACACGGGCCTAGTTCGCAACTGGATATCGACGACTGGACTCGTGAGTACACTGGCCTTTGTTGATTTTGGCTGCTCAACGCTTCAAACGACACTCTATAGCGAGTCCTACGTGTGCCATTGTCTGCTACAATGGGCTGATGCCGCATTGTCCATCGTGCACTCTATCGCGGATAAGGCACGGACACACAGGGCGGTGGGAAGAAACGTGTGCACAATAGTTTTTCCCGACGGCCCTAGACCGATTGTTGCCAGGCGCTGACCGGACAATTACTTTACTAGGCAATGGCGAAGGTCGACGGCGCGCCGCTATTACCTATTATGGTATGGCCGCCCGGGCCCGTCCCGAGCAAGGCGAGTCAGGCGGTGCCCATCACCACGCCTTGTTGCATGGCGCTGGCACGATATATATACCGACGCCCCCGCTCATCGCGCCGTCGTTCGCTCACCTCCAATGCCATTCTATCAGGATCCCTACGCTCAGTCCAATCCCACCACTCCCCAGGTTTTCTCCTGGGATATCTCTCCAAGTGAGCATGACACGAGCCCGCAACCGATGACCCCGATTGTTACGCATTACTCGACACCGGAAGACCAAGAAGTCATCGAACAGTTTTTGCAGCAACAACTTGAACAACAACAGCAGCTATCTCAACTCCAACCCCAACCTCAACTTCAACCTCAGCAAACTCGACCGCAGCCTCAACAACGGCTCGAGTATCAGCACCCACCCACGATTCAACTTCCAGAACGGTCAGCGTACACCGCCAAGTATCGTTTCGATAACGTTACGCAGGAAGACTTCCGCCAGCAACAAGCAGAAGCCACACAGAGTGATGACCGCAAGGCCGAGACGTCGGGTAGCCGACGTGCCTCGAGCAAACCGCCATTGCACATCTCGATGACGTCTCGCGCGAGCGTGAGCCCAGTTGCTTCATCGTCGGGGGCTGCCCGCAGCGCGGCCATCGGGCCTTCGCGCCATATGCGCGGCACGCACGGCGCGCACCCATACCGCCGCCCGCACTCCGCAGCCGCGGTGAGAGGCGCTGGGCATGGCACGCCTCGCGTGTCCTCCGACCCGATTACGCGTTTGCATCCCGTTCATACAGAGGGTCGCGAGGCTGAGGTCGCGACTGATACGTTTCCGCAGACGCCAGTGCCAGCACAGGCAACGCGCCAGACCTTCGCGAGCTCGAGCACCGTGGGGTCGCGCGCTGCAGTATCGGCGATGTCCGTGACTTGTCCCGCAGTGAGTTTGTGGCGGAATCGTGTGTTAAGACCGAGTGCGATGGGTAGCGGCGAGGCGGGTACTAGGTGCGTATGCCCCGTTGCGGTCCTTGTTGCGCCAGCGCGCTTACTCCTCGCATGTCCGTACGTAGCGCGAATCCACCACCACTCTCGCGTTGCTACACCCTCTGCACGGATATTCAGTTTGACACGGTGGACAACGTCATCGTCGCCATGCTCGAACTCCCCGGTGTGAAGAAGGCCGACGTCCGCATCTCGCTCGCAACATGCCCCTTCAGCCGTGCAAGGCAACTCACCGTATCCGGCTCCTCGCGATGTGCCCTTTCAACTGAGCGTGGACACACCGTCCTCGAACGCAAGTTCGGAGATTTCACGAGAGGTATCTGCGTTCCGCCGGAAACCCTGGTATGTCAACCGCTGCACATGCATCGTTGGTCGCTGAAGGTTGTTCGTCAGCCGCATGATGTCCGCGCAACGATGGAAGACGGTGTGCTCACCCTGCGGATACCCGGTGGCCAGCCAGCACAAGTGTCCCAACGGGAAGACGTGCTCCTCGTGTGATCCGCAATCCAACGCCTTCGCCCCGCCTCACCACTCAACGTTCAACCTCAAAACACCACCCTCAAGCATGTCGTAGATGATCGCTGAGCGACATTTGCTGACCGTTCGAAGGAGTGACTGATCCCTGTGTGATACCAAGACCAAGACTGTGCATTTCCGTCTCGTTGCTCTCAAGCTTTGGACAATCTTGCTCTGCCCGCATCGCCGCAAACTGTATTGTGTAGTAGCAACGTATTCCGCCCCTCGCCCTCACTTACCTTATCGTACTATTCTTCTGTAGTGTTCCGACGACTCTTCCTGGCTCCGAAGGTGTGGTCCTCTTCGCGCGCTAGGACTCTGGTGTGATTGTTCGCGTACTTTATCTGTCTTGTGGATATGTCGAATGAGACTGGTCAGAAAGATTGAGTTCGGTTGAGACTGCCTGGCCAGGTCGAGCTTACGCGCGAGCGGGAATTACTATATATAGGAACATGTTGGCTTTCTCAGACCTAGGCGCGCGTGTGCCGCACACGGCCGCTGCGCCTTAACACGGACGGCCACAAGAGACAACGAATCTCCTTGACACTGCGAGAAGGTTTCAAGTCCATCTTTGAAAGCACTTCGGAATCAGATGCGCCCACTTCTGCCTTCAGGCAGTGGAGGGTGGTCATAGACGTCGTGGTATAGCAACGTGAGTCGCTTTCACTTGTCCCTTAGCTAAGGCTTACTCATAGGGTCTCTTGTTCCAAAAGTGTGTCGCGTGGCGGACGCAAGAAGCATAAACATAGCATCGTTCTGCAACGACCGACATTCCTCCGATTCGGATGCGTCAACATATGTGTGTGGCCCAAAAGTGGATGAGCTAGTACTGCTGCCAGCAGTAGCACCAGCGTTCACGGTGGACGACTGACGCAACGTTGGATGCCTCTGTCGCACTGCACATTTGACTCGATGTGAGTATTTGGTCTGCCGTTATGAAGGATGAAGCATTCTTCCTCGAGTTAATATGAAGCACAAGCTTCCAAATGGCGATTACGCGGAAGGTCTGCACGGGGTCAGTGTTTATCGATCTGCTCACGGGACGAGATTGAGTCTTCCGCGGCCGCACGCACGAATCTAGTCGTTGGGCGTACCCTTTCCAGCACGGTGACTAGGATTACCCCTTGCACGGGCTACCGACGGCAACACTCCCCTCGGTCGACTCTAGAACACCCGCACGTGGCGTTTAAACGGCTTCTCACCGCGGTTCCATTGCATGTGAGCGATGGGCTCGACGTTCTCTCGGATGGGCGCGGCGGCCGCGGTGCGAGGGCTTGCAGCCCGGGCGTATTCGTACATTATTCGTATTTAAAGGTCGCACTGCGATCCCGGTGGACGCAGCCCTTGCTCATCACACACTGTGATGCCTTCGACACCGTTGGCCTCGCTGACTGTCGCCCTTGGACTCTTTGGGACGTCTGTCCTCGGTCAGAACTCGAGCACATTCCTGCCAACGCTCTCCAACAACAGTGCCGCAGCATGGCCACCTCGTACGTGTCGATGTTGTTTTGTGTTCAGAACATCCATCTGACATAGGTATCTACTGTAGCTAACGCGACTGGTGGCTATGCCTGGGCGGGTGCGTTCCAACATGCACAGTCTCTTGTCTCACAGATGACGCTCGAGGAGAAGATCACCCTCATTACGGGTCAGCCCGGTCGCTGCGTCGGTATGACAGGCGCGGTTGAGCGACTGGGCGTACCTGCACTCTGCCTGGAGGACGGGCCTGCTGGTGTTCGTCCTGTCCAGGGCATATCCCAGTTCCCGGGCGGACAAGCAGTTGCAGCGACTTGGGATAGGGATCTGATATACGCACGAGGATACGCGATGGGAAAGGAGTTCTTTGATCAGTACGTGCAAGATGTGCAGAGACTGACGCATATAAGCTCAATAGGATGTGAAGGGGTGTTAACGTTGCCTTGGGCCCTGTGACAGGCGGCCCTCTCGGGCGGAGCCCACGTGGTGGCCGGTGAGTTGCTTGTCCTGCCACTTCTTGGATGGAATCTTTGACACGCTTCTCTCCCAAGAAACTTCGAAGGTTTCTTCGATGATCCGTACGGTACCGGAGAGGCTGCATATCAAACCGTTAGAGGCATGCAAGACTCTGGTGTACTCGCTACAGCAAAGCACTACATCGGCTACGAACAGGATACATTTCGGTGCGCCGAGGTTGCACCAATATTGGGTATGCCCTGACACGCGTACAGCGACCCATTCAACCAGTCAGAGACTTATCAAGTTTTCCCCGTAAACGAGCAAACCCCAATTTCGTCTAACATCGACAATCAGGCGCTACATGAATTGTATCTATGGGGGTTTGCGGAAGCCGTTCGTGCTGGTACAGGCTACGTTATGTGGTACGCGACAATTGCTTTCCGTGCATTCAAGTGTGCTAAGTCTGCGCCTTAGCTCGTATAACGAAGTGAACCAGACGCATGCATGTTCGAACGCATACACCCTTAACAACATCCTCAAAACGGAGGTCAGCTGCCCAGCTAAATATGACGGACTAATCTGAGGGACGATTGCTCTTTTCAGCTGAACTTCCAAGGGGCGGTGATGTCAGATTGGGTGAGTGATGATTTGCCTGATCAATAGCCACTGGTCTGATCACTATTCATAGGGAGGAGACTGGGGAGACGCTGAGTTCATCAATGGTGGACTCGATCTAAGCATGCCTGGTGCTGGCTTCGGCGGTATCTTCGGTCCGTTCTGGGGCCCTGCACTCATCCCGTACATTGAGAACGGCACAGTCACTGAGGCACGGGTCGACGATGCCGTATGTGCAAGCTATTCGAATCATGCATAAGCGTTCTCCTGATCTTCGCATCCATAGGCCATCCGTCTCCTCACGCCCTGGATTTACTCAGGGCAAATCACCACTCCTCCTCCTCCCGTGACTTGGAACGCAGACCCGCAATACTACAACACGACAGACGCGTACTGGCACGACGTCCGGCAGTATTCGACAATGGCGCTGATTAGGCAGATCGGCGAGGACTCCGCGACACTGCTCAAGAATACAAATAACGCGTTGCCTCTGCGCAATCCGAAGGTTATCGCGATGATCGGCAGCGATGCAGGCCCGAACCTATTGGGTGAGCTCGATAGCGGAGGCTCGAACGGGTACCCAGCGTGGAACATCAATGGCACACTGACGTTGGGCGGTGGCTCTGGCTGGGCGATTCCGCCCTATATCGTTACACCCTACGAGGCTATCAACTACCGTGGACGCACATTGAATGCGGAGGTGTACGCGGTTTTGAACGACACTGCGTATGACGCAGTCAATGCCACCGTGCCCAGTGCTGATGTCGCCATCGTGTTCTTGAGTGCCTTCACTAGGGAAGGAGCGGATCGTGCAACGCTATATCTGTACGCCCGCATGCATGCTGCGATGCCGAGTTGAACACTGATATTTACGGCCCACGTCAGCGACAACAACGGCGATGAGCTTATTCAAATAGTTGCAGCGAATAACAACAACACGATCGTTGTGATGAAGTATGTGCCGTTTCCCATTCTAGCCCCTGCGGCCCGATATCGATGACATTGTAGCGCCGGAGGGCCTGTCCTTGTCGAGGCGTGGATTGATCACCCCAACGTCACTGCAGTCATCGCTGCTCACTTCCCCGGTCAAGAGGCGGGCGCCGCTATCGCTAGCGTGCTCTTCGGCGATGTGTCCCCGAGCGGCAAGCTGCCATACACAATTGGTCACTCTCTAGATGATTACCCGCCGGATACTATCGTCGACACCCCGGTTCTCCAACCGCAGGCATATTTCAACGAGTCGACGCTAATTGACTATCGGTGGTTCAGCGCGTACAACATCACGCCGCGCTTCGAGTTTGGCTATGGATTGGCGTACTCGACATTCAACTACAGCAGCATCAGCATCGAGAGTGTCTATGTCTCGGACAATACGTCTATCCAGCAGACACACGAGCCATTTGAGGGCTTCGACGGCACGAATAGTCTGTACGATACACTCGCAGTAGTGACTGCGCAGGTAACGAACACTGGCGGCGCTTTAGCTTGTGAGACTGCGGAGCTGGTGCGTCAGTCCTGGCACTCACTAATCGAGTAGCACTGAGTCCTCCATACATAGTACGCAACGTTGCCCGGAAGCCAGGGCATCTGGCTCCGCGGGTTTGACAAACTGAAGCAGATCAATCCTGGTGAGACGCGCACAGCTACGTTCGCGCTCCGCCGAAAGGACCTGTCGCTGTGGAGCACGGAGAGGCAGCTTTGGTACATCCCCGAGGACGCGATTACCCTTCAGGTCGGGGCAAGTTCAACCAAGCTATACCTCGTATGTTCTACTTGCTCCCGGTGCTGATCTCGCGACTTATTGGCGTGCCCACTAGACTACATCGTGGACTCAATGAACGAGGGACTTTAGCCATTACATACGCCGGATGTTGCTGGACTTGCGTCTGTTAAGAATGCCATGAGTTTACGAGCTCATCGGTCCTTCGCTCGATGCGAGTGTTCTCGCAGAACAAGGCACACGCCTCAACATATTGGCCTACCTCCTCGGACCTCAGGCCATTATGAGACTCTGCATCGATTATTGCTTAATCACATGAAAGCTTCTAGTAGTGGCCTCGACCGCGGCAACTATTTGCCCCATCTCTGGCATGACAAGGACTCGTGGCCTGGATTGAATGCGCAGTTTTACTGAGTCAGGTACTCTTACGCCGGGTACCATGGGACCCCCGACCTCCCCCGACGGTGGCGGGGATCAACTATGAGCGCAGCAGTATAAATACGAGAACTACTTTCCTCCTGGCATAAACAACCTGAGTCCTATTTTTCTTCATTCGATGGCTTCTGTCGCGTTCATCCCACGGGTGGCCATTGTCACGGGTGCGGCTCAAGGAATTGGGCGCGCTATCGCCTTGAAGCTCGCGGACGAAGGTTTGGACATCGGCGTTAACGACATCTTGTCAAACAAAGAGAAGGTGTCCGCGGTGGTGGAGGAAATCCACAGAAGGGGAAGACAGGCGATCCCTCTGATCGCGGACGTATCCGACGAAGAGCCAGTTAAGGCCATGATCAGGGAGACGGTGGAGAAACTTGGAAGGTTGGACGTGGTAAGCCTACGATCGTTCTAAGTATGGTGGTGGCGTTCATTCACGGTGTTCCTCTTTGAAGATGGTGGCCAACGCAGGGATAGGCTCATCAAAGGATGCTCTACTAGAAAGTATGCGCAAACATTGTTCATGTGCCATTGGTATCATGCTTATGAATGTTTGCATCAGCGAGCGTTGAACACTGGGACACCGTTATGAGGATCAACGCGCGAGGAGTCATGCTCTGCTACAAGTATGCAGCAGAGCAGATGATTAAGCAAGGATACGGCGGCAGAATTCTCGGTGCGTAACTCAAGGCAGACTGCGATTGATCGATGTGGGCCAACGCGATACCTTTAGGCGCATCATCCGTCTTGGGTAAACATGGTAGGACTTCCAGTCCTTGCATAGGCAAACACCATGACGTGCTTTGTGTCAGGTGCGCGTAAACTAGTACCGTATTGTGCGTCCAAGTTCGCCGTCCGAGGTCTCACGGAGGCCTTCGGTGAGTGGAGAATTGCTCGCACCTTGAGCTCCGATTATCGATTATCTAACGATACCTTCGCCAGCCCTTGAACTCATAGAACACAAGATCACCGTGAATACGTATGCTCCCGGTGTCATTCTGACAGACCTGAGTACGGAGGTCCACATTTATAGGGGTTGGTCTACTAACTCCTACACACGCAGCCGTGAGCGAAAAGGATGCATCCTCAGGCGGACATCATGGCGCCGCGCTGAAGTCGGTCAGTGTTTTGTCTGTGACCTTTCGTGAAGCTTTGAGGCTGAATCAAGATACAGCTTATGGGAGCTGCTCCCGACGGACCTGACGCCGGACCTGAACCCGTCGCGAGTGTTGTGGCATACCTGATTAAGCCTGAAGCATACTTCATCACCGGTCAGTTCCTAGTAGCTTTCAACTCCAATTTGTGCGACAATTCTGACTCGCTGTTTGTCTACAATAGGCCAGACATTGACCGTTGATGGCGGGCTTATGGCTGCATGAAAGTAGATACTCTACATTTTAGTCGTGATGTCGTATGAGCCATGTGACTACTGTAGTAGCAGTGCGGCAAATATCCCAATTTGACTGCCATCGGATTGAGAGGCAGGCGCCGTACTACTTTTCAGCAGGGACATATCATGTCAGTTCCGAAATACGTCATACGTGAGAATGATAGTCTGAATCGCAAATAGTGAATACGAGCTATAGGTTTATAAAGAGGTACCACGGATTTCCCACAGTAATATTATTTATATATTGTGACGACCTTTCTCTCGTTAACTCATCATATGTAATGATCTGCCACACTTACCTACAATCACAGGGTCTGTATACATTCGTAACTTGCGGAGCGACCGTCAACTGTTCTGCTCAATATGTCTGTCTCGCCTCCCATTCGCCGCTATTCTTCTACGGGGTCCAGCAGTCGTGAAGACCTGATTAACCAGTACGAGGCGGAAGAAGAGCGTATCATCAATGTGCTCTCACGAAAGCTCGAGAGGGTACGTCTTTTCAGTAGGCCGGAGGAATTAGCTGACCTCTTGGCAGCTTCGCGAGGAGAAGATAGCTCTCGAGAACACCCTGGAAGCTGAGTCGGAGAACCATGTCAACAGACTGTCTCGAGAGATCTCTGCCTTGCGGTTGGCGCAACAGCAACAGCAACAAGCCAATGGCAACAGCAACGGCAGTGGAAGCATCTCTCCCGCCGACACTCGGTTAGGGATGCAAGCGTTCCTGGGTTACCGGAATCCTGCGCAACCGACTACGGAAATGATGCTTGAAGCCATGCGGAGGGAAAACGAGCAGTTGAGGAGTAGGCTGGTGGACACTGAGCGCGACTACATCCGCGTTACGCGGCTAAATGAGACATACCGAGAGGAGTTGATTGAGCACAGGAGAAGGGTGAGTCCCCACTCGGCGCAGCCTTCATCGTAGCCGTAGCACACAGCAGGTTGCACATCTCATATGCATTCTCCATCAGCTCGGCCTGTCCGTGGACAACCTCATTGGTCTTGCGTCCCCTGACCCCTACTCTCAACCGACCCATCGCCGGGCATCATCGACCTCTTTTCCGTCAACATCCTTTCTCATCAGCCCCAGTCCCCAGCACACGCATAGCTCTCGTCCCACTCCGGTCCCGATCCCCCGCCCGCCGTCGCAGATACATCGCCCTGCCAATGCCATCTCCGAGGCGAGCACTCCCTTATCACACTCGCCATCCTCCGTCTCCTCCTCTTCTCCCTTTCCGCTGTCCCCATCGACCACCTCACCCATGCCCGCGAGCTACGCGAGTGCCACTACGACACTGACGACGCCCCCTTCTTCAACGTCCCTGACATCAAATCTGCCTGCCGCGTACCCTGGCGCCGTGACGAACCTGTCGTATCCCTCAGTACCGCCCCCGTCCCTGTCTTCCTCCTTTGGTTCTCCGTCGACTACCTACCACATCAACACGGTGTACTCGAGGCAGGACAGCATAGCGGAGAGTGATGCCTTCAGGCGGAGTCACAACCAAGATCACAGCCGGCGGGCCAGTGTAGAGCGCGGAGCGCGTATAGCAGAGACTGGATCTCTCCTGCAGCGCGGACGACATGGACGAGAAGGAAGCGTGCAAGAATCGCTGGAGGAAGGCGGCCCGTCTTCGGATGGTGGGACTATGCATGGAGTGAACAGTTGACTCTCCCTGCATCTGTGGGGACACGACCGAAGGTAATGAGAGTCCTGTCGGTCACGGAACTCCCCGAGACTAGTCTGCACGACATTGTATAAATAGCCATTGTAACTTCACCGCCTCGAATGCTTGCTTCGGGCGGCCAAACTTACCCTGTATTTCTATGGTATCATCCCACTGCCCTCCCCGACTTCGTTACCGTATCGACCCAATGCATATAATGTTACTCCCACGATCTTGTTCTTCGAGCTCCATAATTACTAATCACCACTCATCCACCATTACCCGAGTCCTTTGGAATGGTCATTTCCATATATTGGCATTAGGTGCGCCGCGCTCACTTCTCGTGTCAACTATTACTGATTTTGTACCGTTGTATCGTACTAGTCAGTTCCTGGTTTAGCCTCGTGCATCAGGAGTCAACGTTTCAACAGTGGACTTTAAGGACATCTCCCAAGGGTAAGTCACAGCTCTTCCCCCCATGTTCTCGGTAGACTCATACGATCATACTAGCGCAGTGGTAAAGCTAGGTCTCCTACATGTATCGCGTTGCCAGCTAGATCATCCTCTAAGCATGGAGTTGTGTGGTCCACAAACACGGCTACTTCGCCGCCAGCGCTCGCAGCAATATTTCGTAACAATAGCGCTCGAGAGATGCAAAAAAGTCTGGGAGCTAAATCGCGATGTGAAGACTATTGCTCTTGATTACGGGACTGCCAAAACAAACACCATGGGACGAGCTGGCTTATACCTAAGATGACCGTGCGCAACGATAGAACGGCTCTGTTGAGTATCACCGATTTTCAAACGAAGCAACCCTCCATTGACCCGCAGCTGCAGGTATGCATACATTGCACTGTCTTCCGTGTGACATCCCACAGTGCGGCGCGGCATAGCAAGATGCAACTCTGTCAACTTGAACCAAGGTAGGGCGGATGCACGCATGCATAGGACAACTGAATCATTCATTCCAACCGTGCCACCACTTTGTGCGACATCGCCAAGTTCATCGCCACCGTCGCCGCCACCTGAATGACCGTTGGGTTTGTGATGATTGCAGATGCTCGACTTATTGTCCCAAGCTTCGCACCTGCCCATGCGTCCACGGTTGCGCACTGGCTACCGCTGTTCGTGAACAGGCCAGTGCCGATGTAGACGGGCCACGCGCTTGTCATTGTCACGATGATGGAGCAGGCGGCATGGCTTGTCTCTTTATATATATGGCACTCGTTGCTGACCTTCCCAGCTGCAGACTCGCACTTACCAGCCTCCTCCTTATGTAAACGTACGCATTATCGCTCCTATAATTCTCAACTTCCGTACTCTTGAATCTCGCGGCTGTTGTAGTATGTACACTGTTGCTCCGGGTGTTACTCACATATATATGCACGCGCATAGCGCTGAAGACTGTGAGCAGTATACAAGGCACGCCTGCTCATTCCATCTTCACCAGTAAGTGTTGCGGTCTACTATGCACAGCTCTGTAAACTCATATATCCACACTAGGCAACCTAAAGCAATTGACTTCTCGAGATGCAGAAGAGTTACAGCGACATGTTGCGACCGACTATGGCCTCGTTACCAAGCTGAACGGGTTCTTCGGGGTATGCGTTGTCCCTCCTGTCCTGTCACTACGAGTACATGAACTCTTGGCTCTACAGGAACCTATTCTCTATGTGTCCGACACGAAGGCCCTCCACAGCATTCTGATCAAGGATGAGGCCTCTTTCCAGGAAGGCAAAGACTTCCTTGCGTATGCATGTATACATTGATATGGTCCTTGACACTCAAAACACCCTCAGAATGATGAAGGTATGTTTGGCCACTGTCTAAGTGGCTCAACTGGTACGCTAACGCTCTCACATCACCCCGGTGTCACACCTAACGCGCAAACGCACACAGGGCTGGAACATACTAAACAGCGCAAGATGTTGAACCCCTTCTTCTCCGTGAAGCACATGCGACATAATGACTCTGCGCATGCAGAGGTCGTCTTGTACATGCTGGTCTCCAGGTTCACCTTCGAGATGAGTGATAAAGAGATCCTATGCAATATTGGCTCCGTTTGGTACCCCACTATCGGACGGGAAAGCAACATCCTCGAGTTACCACTGAAGGTCAGCTTATACAAATCGTAGGCCATCTCACTCTGACCACGTTAAGACTCTATAACGGAGTACCTGCGATGACCTACCGCTTGGTTAGACATGTATGAGGCTAGCAGCATTGCTCTGCATCATTGCTTCGTCCCTTTCTAACTACATATTCGAGTTCACTAGAGCCACTCGCCACATTGCATCTGTATCTAACATGTCAGTTCTAATGACAACATGCATCACAGAGACCAAAAGAACGCACACAACGCGTCACAATTTCAAGGCGAACCACCATTTCTGCATACGGCCCTGGGCGTCGAAGTCTGCGCGGCCGACGAAGTCGTGGCCGGAAAGGAAAGCCGGAAGCCACAGCTTATCGTCCTCCCACATCTGATCGTATGGGATGAAACGTAGGCCGGTTACAGGATCCACCTGCTTTGGAGTCTGGATGGCCTCTTTGTGCCGTTCGTCACTATCTGGGATAGCAAACCATTCCGGACGCATTTCTTCTGACCTATGCCGAGTGCGCTCGGTGACAAAATAAAGTGATATAATGGATCAAAGGCTTACTCAGTGATATCTCCTTCGTATTCATCAGCGTAGAAAATCTCGATATGTGCGGCTTCAGTGATTTCGGGGCTCATGAAGAGCAGTGTGGCCCGATGTTTCAGCTTCGCAGTGATCCCCGCTTCTTCCTGAGAGACACAACATTTATAATCGGTCAATATAGAACTGGTAGAAGTCGTAACATGCCTTTAGCTCCCTCACTGCCGCCTCAGCGGGTGTTTCACCTGGGTCCACCTTTCCACCGAACCCATTGTACCTTTTTGTCATCAGTATGGCGAGAAGGTTTCCCAGAACGATAGAAGTTCGTGCGCACATGTCCTTTCCAAGACCTCGCTTCTTGTATCCAAGGAGAAGCTGAAGAACATTCGATACATACGTCAACGCACACGGAACAATGAGAGTCATTGCACGAAAACGGTGCTAACTAACCCGGTCTTCGCGTCGAATGAATGCGTTTGTATACAACTTTGTCTTTTCACAGGGAAGCCAGTCCATAGATCCATGCTGACTCAGGACTGAAAGGTGGGTTTGCGCTGGGCAGCTCGCATGTAGTCCTGGGGGCAAGCTGCCCGTCGGATTGTGGTCCATGAACTGAGAACTTGACGTTCTATCGAACGAAGATCCGATAGTTCAAGCCGGCTTTGTTATATCGCCAGTTACTGTCGTAAGAAGGCCAGTAATGTAGGCGAAGACTTCAGTGGTAAACGGTTCATAACAGCAGTGGCGGCGCGACGCTTCAGATCTTCGGAGCCGATATAATCGGAGACTCAAAGCATCTTGCGACCGTGATGCAGACCGTTGCTACACAATCCGAACAGAATGCCACCAGAAATCATCTTCATGAGTCTCAGAAGTACCGGTGCCCCGAACGCTCAAGCCAATCCGAGCTTTCCAAGACGGCGGGCTACTATACGTACTATGATCAGCAACAACTTTCTGGCAAGGTAGTCTGGCTTCAATATCACGATTGTAGGGGGTGACTAATAGTAGAGCCTGAGGGACTTCCCGGGCATTGATAGTAAAAGGTCTGTAACCAATTCAAAGGGCGAGATCGATTCGTATAGCAGCAGACCCATCATTGCAATGCGATCCGTATAAATGATCAAGAACGCGACAGTGGTCAGGCAGGCGCGCGATCCCTACATGAAAGAATGCTGATCGGTCAGTACCAGTACGAGACACCTAGTCAGGGAGGCGTACCTTGCAGATCATATCATCAAAGGTCGGGCAAGACGTAGCACGCGATCCCCTCGTCTGTATACCCGAGATTGTTGATCGCATCCTCCCGCTCCGTTTCGTTCGTCGTATAGAAGTGGTCAGTCGCCCCAGAGCTCCACAGGCGATACAGCGGGACACTCCCGCAGATCTGCGTCGCGTACACGTACGCCGAGGTGCCCTCGTCGACATACCCCGCATTCGCAATGGCGTTGTACGCCGCCGACTGGTCCGTGGTGTAGAAGTGGTCAAGGATGCTTTCGGAGTACGTGCGGTACAGCAGGGATGTCGACAAGGTGGGAAGGCGGAACACGAGGCCCATGTTACCCTGGTACGTATATGTGTTGTTCGTGATCGCTGTCTCCATCTCGTTGTAGTCCGTGGTGTAGAAGTGGTCGGTGTCCGCGGAGCTGTACGCGCGGAAGAAGGGTGAGGCTGCGTTTATATCGCAGCCAGTCTGTAGGTGCACTGTCAGCGGCACTATACCGTGCGGCGGACTGTGTACTACGCACCTCAGCTGTGGCCTGCAGCGTTGCGCTGGCATCGGCTTGCGACGCTGTACTATTGACAGCCTGCGATGATGTTACTGTAGCTGCTAGGGAAGTGGAGCTGTTGAGAGTTTGGATTGAACTGGAGGTCGTCTGAGCGACTGCCCCCGTCGTAGCAGCGACGATGCTGAAGAGGACGCTGAAGGACCGAGTGAACATTGCAGCGCACAATCTGTTACGTGGATGAGGAGTCCATGGAAGCATGGACTGGTACTTATGTGTTTCCCATGAGGGCGCGATCGTCCAGCATGCACACAGCAGCCCTGCCTTGACACACACAGCAATGCCCGGTTCCAACTGCGCCGGGTAGTGTTCGCCTTCTATCCTATGTCAGGCCGCACGGACACAGTGCATCCTATGCGAACATTTCTATTCATATTGTCATGCGCCGGGCGCCCTCCGTGGACAGGCCTAGCATTGACTATCATTGCATTGGCGCCCCGCTAGCTAGCATGCGAACATACAGAGAATCGAATTAGTATAGATACAGTGGGGAATGGACGACGGGTAACGTACACCATCATGCAACGAAATATAGCTTTGGGTGGTATTGACATTCAGTATTGATCAAGAGTCCGCGAAGCACACACGTCGGAGGGTCAGAACGTCGAACCAGTCCCATGAGGGAAAGGACCTCATAGTTGCGATTCTTGAAAAATCGTGAGACAGAAGAACTAGTGCATGGGCGTAGCCTGCAGGCATGCAAAGTAACTTTGTAGGTGCAGAAACGCTACACGACTGGGAATCGGATACAATCGAGATCAGATAAAAGCGACATACCTACCAATCGGAACGGTAGCCACATCGCGCTGTGTTTGAGCGTTGTTTCCACCTAGAATATGGCCAGAATTTGGGAGAAGGCAGCGCAGATGCCACGCGCCCGCGGTGAAAGAGGCTTAATATGGAGAACATAGATGGAGACAGAAACTACCGGGCTTCTGCCTCTGAGATACGTTGTTCCATGTTTGAAGCCGCACCGACGTCGCCGCATCTCGGTCAGATGGTAGAAGAGCGTCAAGGGTGTATTAACTGTGTGGAAACAGAGGACATCGTGGCATTGAAGGAGGGGGGGGGAAGGGTTTCGAGTAAAGTTATGATAAGAGGCGCTCAGGCTGAGTGGACCGAGCAAGGCCGGGATTATTCGGCGAACAAAGCGTAATTGCAGCTGCGATGAACAACGTTACTACCTGTCGCTACCAAATACTATGCTGCGTAACTTCAGGTTGTTATAGTGCCTCCGATTCCCAGGAAGTACATGAATGAGACGGCCATCACAAACATGTAAGCAGAAGTTTTTCTGCTCTGCTCTGAACCTGAGGCCTAATCCTGGGGTTTGCGATTGAATACTAGCATTACGGGCACTGGTCCTCATGTTTGAGCCTCTTCCATACAAACGATGAATAGAAGCACACGACGAATGTCCATTCCGTTCGATGACCCCGATACTTGCATTGCGGAGAAAAATGTCACCGGGCTGGCTTCTTCGATGCACGCGCCTCACTGGCACTAGCAACCCCGGGGAAATGCAAGCCCGAGGCATTATGCGGGTGGCACCTCAGGATATTTATGCTTGCTAGGTTCACCTCTGAGGCAGCAGCCTTATCCAGGGTATCAACATGGCTTTCAAGTTCTCATACACAGTCGTCTGCGCGGTTGTTGCTACCATCGCATGCATGACGGTGGTCATGTCTGCACCAACCGACTTCGAGTCCCAGCTTTCTGCACGTGCCACGGTTAGTAGCTCTACTCTCGAGTCTTGTAGAGCCAACGTCTCACTATCTTCTCAGGATGCCGTCTGTGACACGAGACGCGCAGCTCCGTATTGGCAATCCTACAGCTCTGAGGACAACGACCACTTCTACAGTGCGGACTACTACCAGATGAACGCGTCAACTAATCTCGGGTACAAGATTCAAAGCCGCTCCGGGTTCATATTCCGCGAGCCCGTCGTCTCGACCGCGGGGTTCTACCGCCTCTACGACGCCGAGCATGTCGACCACTTCTATACGACGAACGAAACCGAAGCGGACGAGCTGATCAGGCGTGGCGTCTACCGCAACCGCGGATACGTGGGCTACATCTACACTAGCGCCGTATGCGGCGCCGTGCCGCTTTATCGCCTCTATGATAGCGGGCAGTACGACCATTACTACACCACGAGCGAGGAGGAAAGAGACTACTGGGACAAGCACGGTTATACCTATCAGGGTATCGCCGGATACATTCTTCCGAACCTATGAGTGGTTGAAGGTCAGTGCCCAATGTCTCTCTCGTACATTCAATACTAAGTATTGACGAATTGTTGCTACAGAGCGTCCTGTCGTCGTCGCCGTGACTGCTGTTACCGAAAGACGTAGACTACATCTCTCTGTTCCCCAGACGACACGTCACTGTTCTTATCGACCAACTTCGTATATGAATGCACTGGTAGATCTATGAGCAAAATAAGACAGACGCACTGTGCCTACCCCTTCAAACATAGGTTCAGCGGTTATGCGAGCAGGAGAATCTCCGTACTAGCATGGTACAGAATGACGACCAGTGCAATGCAGCGGCCATTGATCCAGGTATGCTACAGATCACTCGCTCTTTGTCCACGTCCTCAATTCTGTTGCCAGGTTGCCCTCACCATCCCCGGAGAGCCACTTCCAAGTCCGCCCCGCTGAACGACGCGAGTCCTGACAGCCAACTTCACTCGGCCCGCGTGCTCCTGGTCCGCGAGTACCAGGTCCCCGGTCTTCCTCCGACTCACGTTTCGAGCTTAAGTGTCCCGATCGGCCCATGCTTCGCTGGACTACCGCCAACTTGAACGCTATGAATCCCTCGAGTCTGTCTGCTGTTTCTTCGTCCGAGTCAGGTGCCAAGCTGAAGGGCCAGAGCGTATACTGGTGAATGCGACGAACACCAGCTTATGCGTCATCAGTTCGGCGGATAACTTGAAGGGAGGCTCGGCGGTCGGCGGCATCTATGCTTCGTTTCCATCCGTCTTGCGTGGATGGATTGGTCGGTGGATTTCTGGTGGCTTCTCGTAGAGATGATATAACATCTTTCCTGGGTCCCTCCGGCAGTCCTTTTCGGTATTCACGCATAGTCGATCGTGTGCTAAGGCCGCATGCCCGAATGTCACCATCCGCTGTTTTCTACTGTGTGTTACATGGAGTCACATCATGTCATGCCTCCTCGAGACTTCTGCCACGAAGCTGAGACGGGTCATCAAAGGTTATTGTTATTCATACCAATATCGAAATCAGACATTGATATGCGTGGAACAAGCGCGGTCACGGTAGGCGGGTACGACATAGATTCGATCATATTGACATGATCCGTACTAGCCAGAATTCCAGCGGTCTTGAGACTCCTACACCAAAGATGCGAAAGGATACATTCGTTAGTATGAGCACGAAATGCATAGTAGAGGGGCATACATTGTAGATCAGAGGTCCGGCAAGACATAGCACGCGATCCCTTCATCCGCATACCCAAGTTTATTAATCGCATTCTCCCGCTCCGTTTCACTCGTGGTGTAGAAGTGATCGGTCGCCGTAGCGCTCCACATGCGGTACAGCGGGACACTTCCGCAGATCTGCGTCGCGTACACGTACGCCGAAGTGCCCTCGTCGTTATACCCGCCCGCAACGGCGTTGTCCACCTCCGCCTGATTCGTCGTGTAGAAGTGGTCAACGGCGGGGCTGTTGTACGTGCGGTACAGCAGGGTCGTCGATGCCGTGGGGAGGCGGAACACGAGCCCCATGTTGCCCTCGTACGTGTACGAGTCGTTCGTGATGGCTACCTCCATCTCGAAATAGTCCGTGGTGTAGAAGTGGTCTTCGCCCGCGGAGCTGTATGCGCGGTAGAAGGGGGAGGCTGAATTCGTGTCGCAACCACCCTGAGAGTGGGCGTGCTGTTAGTGCACTAGACCGTGCGGCGCACTGTACTACACACCTCGGCCGTGGCCCAGTGCAGCGCGGCGCTGGCAACGGCTTGCGACATTGTACTGGAAGCCTGTGACGATGCTGTCGTTGGTGCTTGCGACGTGAGATTGTTGGCAGTCTGGATTGCCACACTGGAGGCAGCCTGAACGACTGCTCCTGTTGCAGCAGCAACGAGGCTGAAGAGGATGCTGAAGGTCTTGGCGAACATGAGAGCTTGCAACTCACGAATTACTCGGTGGGTGGAAATCCATGGATACGTGGGCTGGTACTTATATGTTCCCCGCGAGCTCAACGATAGGACCAGCATGCATAGGAAGAGTCCATGGCCGCGGTTACCGAGCTCGACTGTGGAGTAATGCTCTAGCTTATGTCACTGTCAAGCCGCAGAGACACAGAACATGGAAGGAAAGACATTCTTACAGGATCATTCAGCACGTCGATGCAAGGACCCTCGTAACATGTGAGCATGCAGAGAATATGATGAGTTTATGTTTAGTCGAGAAGGGAAGGTGGGCGACACACACCATCATACAGTGGACTGCGAAGAAATTCGTAGAACTGATGGTTACGGACGATGTGTGTTGGGCTTCCAGTGCTGTTGTGTGGCTAAGCGGCGACGAAGCTACACTGACGTCTTTTCTGACGTCTTTTTCGTGCGGTGGTGCCCATGTGACTCAACCGCAGAAGCGTCGCACTTTAGTGTAGCAGCTACATATATCTCAAGCTTGAATAACTTTCCACGGAGAAACAGCGACTTGAAGCACACAACTCTGTTCAGACAGATGTTGCATTTGATTGATATCTTCAAAACATGGAGATAGATAACTCACTTATTTGACAATGCATGCGTGTCACAAGTCGCCAAAGGGGAGACACAATTTACTATGCGAGGCGGGCTAATCCATGTATGCGTCCTCCTCGCGGGTCGCGAGACCCAAGCCTCGAGTTCGTATCTCTCGAGCCCGTCGTATCGAGCAGGCGTGGCGTTTACGTCAACCGCGGATATATGGGCTACATCTGCGACATAGGCGTGTCTCGCGCTTTGAACATTTCCAAAGAGTTTGTACACAGCAGAGTGAATGGGGGTCCATGAAAACGCGGGCCAGTCCTTACGCGTTCCTCATGAGGCCGGGATTGTTCAGTGCCCTGCCTAAACAGTGCACATCACGATGTCCGGTTCCGACTGCGCCAAGTGGTGCTCACCTTCTCCCCTCTGTCAAACCGCACAGACACAATGCATGGTACGCGGATATGTCTCTCCATGTCTCCGTGCACGGAGGCACCACTACTGAATAGACTCAGCCACCACTAGCGCCCTGCTAGCTAACATGCGAACAGACAGAGAGTTTGATTATCATAAATTCAATCGGAAATGGAATATGGGGCGTACACCATCATGCAGGGAACTGTGGCTCCTGGTAGTACTGACGTTTGAACACACAGGGTCGGCCCAGTGTCCGCGAAGCGTGCACGTCGGAGGGTCGGAACAACGAAGTCATTTGAGAGCTTGATAGTGGGTGTCAGAAGTTCTTCAATATGGGTGAAGCAGCGGAATATGTCAATGGACTGCAGGTTCAAGGTGAAAGACTTGGAAGCTAGATGTGGAGAACGCACACAGTCCGAAACCACCCGATACACACATTCCGGGAATGTTTGTCAGGCTTCTGCGTCCGAAATGCGCTATTCTACGATAGGACAGGTGTTTGAAGCCGCATCGACGTCTTTTCATGTCGGTCAGATGGTGGACGAGCATCGAGGGTGTCGATAGAGAGGAAGGACACCATGGCGGCCCATATTCGGTTGGAGGCGCACTGGCCGGGATCCCCCGGTCGACGGCCCTGGGATCGAGGTTATTGTTCTGGTACCACTACATAGTAGGTGCTATGCTTCATAACGTCCTCGGGGTTTCATACAAGAATACAAGAAGTGTATACTCGAGTGAGACGGTCGGGTACAGCGACGAACGTTACTTCATCGGGGCTGATAGGTGCGTTCTAGATTCCTCAAAGGCTCAATTTGATGGGCAAACGAAAACACAGACTCGGAAGCTCTTTGTTCCCGACTGAGACCACCTGTAGCCTATGGCCTAATATCGGGGCTGTATTTGAATGAAAGTAGCAACCGTACGGTTCTCATAGTGGAGCCTCCTCTTCTTCCGTGGGAGAAGAACCCTTGAATTGAACCACACAACGACATGATCATCATCCCAAGCCTTGAATGACACCGATACCGGAGAGCAACGTCGCAGGATTGAATGCTCAAATGTACGTGCCACACTGGAGAACACTGCAGCCAGAACGTATGTGCGACGACTTGAGGTCATCACAACGCGCTATCGCAGGACGAAGGTTTTCATGCGTATGGGGCAATGCAACTAGAGTTCAGGACAGTACACAGGTTGCTATATCCCTTCAACTACCCCAGGGACCATACCAATCCGATTTGAAGTTTCACTCGCGCTAGTACACTTCGAAAGCCCACTTCCAACTGTGCTTATTTCCTCCGTGTGATACCGACCATACAATCAAGCGGCCTCCGAGCGAGAGAGTCGCGGATCTCGAGCTGTATTATCGCGTCAGTACTTGACAATCAGCCTGAGGGCTCAGTAGATAGGCAGCTCACAGGCTTGTCAGACTGGAGCGTGAAGTCGTAGCGACGAAAGAGGGTAGCGATGATGATATGCAATTGCATGATCGCAAGGTTCCGGCCAATACACGCCCTACAAGGCGCGTCACCGTCATACACGTTTATCGACTTGCGCGAAGGACTCACCTAGGACCAACGGAGAACGGCGCGAAAGATTCCATAATGAACTTCTTGCGCTCAGGACTAGCCTCAATCCAGCGCTCCGGATGGAACTCGGCCGCGTCCGGCCCCCAGATGTACTCGTGCCTGTGAAGACGGTAAAGAGGAACGCTAAGGGTGGTACCCGCCTTGAAGTGATGCCCAAGGACGGTAGCGCCGCCAGCAGGGACTTGACGGGGCAATCCCGCGCCAATCGTTGAGTGCAGCCGCTGGCCCTCGTGGATCACCGCGTCGAGATAAGGTAAATCCTTGACCGCATCGTATGGAGCGACCTCGGACTCGATAGATGCGAGCGCCTCATCTAGCTCCGCCTGCAACTTGGCTTGAACGCGCTTGTCGCGAGCTAGGTAGTACGTCGTCGCGCAGGTCGTACTGGGACAGTCAAATCAGCTGATTAGGATCATGATTTTACATTTGCCTGCGCGTACTTAGCAATAGTATCGGAGCCCGCAACAATCAGCACAAAAGCCTCTGAACTCAATTCTTGCGGGCTGAGAGGGTTACCTTCTTCATCCCGCGCTTCCAGTAGCTTCTGGAGCATGTCGATCCTAGGGTTCGGATTAGCGATGCGGCGTGCCACGGCCATGATCGACAATGCCGCCAATTTCTGTCCAGTCGGCGTGTGTCCCGAGAAACCTGGGAGCATCCCCACTATACGCGTCCAGATAGGAGAGAGCCACGCCAGACATACGTTCGTCACCGCCCGTGCACTCAGGTACTCGATGCACGGAATCTCCTCCTCTTCGATCGCGAAAGCGTCACCACCCTTTGCAATTGTGTCGATTGCCTTGAGCCCCTCTCCAGCATACTTCGCGGCTTTGGCCGTGTCCCTGCCTGACTTGAGCATGCCGAAGGGAAATCCGAACGCGAGGTCACCTAGACCAGGGAGTCGCGGCATGAGCACCATGGTCTCAAGTGGCTGCGGAATCTGGCTTACCGATGGTGTCAAAAGCCCAGAAGTTGAGCCCTGCAAGTGATTTGTAGCGTTAGTGTTTGGAAGTGTATACTACGCCCGTGGCACGTACATGTCATGCAATCGATCCAGACGCGTCCTTCTCTCACGCTCCAAGCAGTAGCTCCAAGGTTCCCTCCGTTGGGTCCGCCTTTCTGTGCCTCGTCCACGCGCGAAATGAGGCCATCCCACTGGTAGATAAGCTCATTGACATGGAGGTGAGAGATGGGCTCGACCGCGCGGATGCTCTGGGGAGCGAACATGTGTGCCTCCATGCGCCGTTTCCTCGCGTGTTCAGAGCGGGACTTGGTGTCGAAAATGTTCGACACGGCGAAGCTAGAAAAGGTGTCGTACCAGTTCGACTTGGTGAAACCGGCAGAGTGGCCGTAGACGGTTGCGAGAGCTTTGGGGTCGGCGATGGAGATGTGGTTCGGGGCGATGCGAACAATGGGACCTGACAGGAAAGGATGTTGAGATCATGTATCAAACAATTACGAGGGATTGTATCACCGTGTTTATTGTGGGCGTCCTCCACTGACTGCGACCAACGGTTACGGCTGACCATCCAGAAGATCCAGGCATTGGTGAACTTGGCAAGGAAGGGACCAGGATACGAGCGCAAGCCAGACGGATCCGTGAGATAGTGAATGACTTTGGTCACTACGAGGGCAACGGGTAAAGCCGCTAGCAGAAGCGGAAGGTTTCCTCGAGCGAGCGAAATCAACTGCTGAACAATCGACATGTTGTGTGATGATAAGAGGGAAAGGACAACCTGGTAGTTCCACTGCTGATGCGCAGGCTTTATACTGATCGCCTTGAGTATATTCCGACGCTGTAATTCTGTATGACGGGTTGCTGATCACATAGCGGCCCGTGTATTGAGGCGCTTGAAGTCCATAGAGACTTTGCGTTTACGGCAGGTATGCGTAATGGCGGCACCAGAGAAGGGTCGAAGAAGATCGTCACAGGGTCTGAGGGGAGTTGTTGTGACAGTAAAGTCTGGTGAGAAGACCTCCAAGTTCATAAAGGACGGCCACACTCACCGTATCGCTTGGTGCAAATCAATTGCTCAATAGCAGACATCGTGACTGGCACCCTCATCTTGCTTGTGGTTATGAGGGCTACACGATATCGACTGTCGGTGTATGTGACCTATGATGCTGTGAGGTAATGACTTCGGCCTAGGTTGTGTCGGTACCAAGACTACATACTTCCATTGGGAACCTCGCAGGTCCGAGTCTTAGGATGGCTGCGGCGTCGAGAAGAACAAGACCGTTCGCCGTCCCAGTGCGGTAGACTGGATTCGTTGCTTAGATAGAAGCTCTGTGAGCGTCATGTACAAATTGACGAGCAGGCTATCTTACGCAGTGTAGCGGGACGCTAGCTTACCTGGTTTGTTAGCTGTGAGGCTTGATGCACACAAAGTTGCTGTTGAGCGACTTGGGATTGTACTACGCTACAGGGGTCCTTATATACATGTAGGAGACCGTCTGACTAAGCTACTGTATAGTACCAATCCTGATGCATGTGATTCTATCTACGATGCATGTGTTACTCCTGTTACCCGGAGTACCGGTGTGTGAACTCGGCTGCCTAGTTAGGCGCTCTCTATTGTTCAACACTCCCCCTTGCTAAGTGCAGCGGTAGATGCGCGCAAGCATTAAATGGCGCATAGTGCAGCCGACTATGCTGGACTTCTAATCATAGAATCTTAGTCCAAGCATTCCTCTGAATTTGAGGAATTTGATACGACCCAAGTTCTTAGTGAACAAGTCTGCCGGATTGTCATCAGTGCTTACGTAGAAGACTTCGACTTTCTTGTCTTCTACTAGCTCCCTCACGTAGTGGTAGCGAATGTCAATGTGTTTAGACCGACGCTCCGTGATGGGATTGGAGCTAATGAATATTGCTCCCTGATTGTCCGAGCAGATAGGCAGCGGTCCGAGCTTGTAGCCGATCTCCTCCAGGAGCATCTTTATCCAAGCTACTTGTCGCGAGCAATCGCTCAGCGACATATACTCAGCTTCAGTGGACGACAGAGCAACTGTCTTCTGTCTTCTAGACAGCCAACTGAACGCGCCGTTCGCGAACTTTAAGAAGTGTCCAGACCGTGACTTTCTGGCTTCTGGGCTGTCTGCCCAGTCAGAGTCAGTGCACGCCAATAATCCATTGCCGCTTTGTCCTTCATAGACTAGCGCATAGGATTTTGTACCAATTAAATAGCGGCAGATATACAGCGCTCTGTTTAAATGGTCCTGTGACGGATTTGCTGCAAATTGCGCAAGTAATGTCACGGCGTAGCAAATG
>JABYQK010000205.1:0-25865 GCA_022606075.1 Fomitopsis betulina
TTCTTCAGAAACGGAGGGCGGTGGTAAACTTTCAAGAACAAAAGCGAGGTCAGACGATAGACTTTCCTCTGCTTCTTCTTGAGACGGTGCTAGAAGCTCCTCTACGTCGTCTTCTTCGAAGAGATTCGATAGATCTGACGGTAAAGTAGTAGGAGCAAACGATGGAGAAAGATGTACTGGAGAAACGATGGGAGAAAGGGATTGTGCTCGAGAGCCGGGGATAGACGGAGACCCGTACTCTGGGATAGATGCAAGATGTTGCGGTTCAGGTTCAGAACCCTCAAAGAAGCTTAAAGAAGCGAAAACAGAATAAGAATTGTCTTCTTGCCAGTGGTCAACTGGGATACCCCAGCCTGTGTCTCTGATGTATGGACCAGACCACCTATTCGCACAGACTGTGGTGTTACACGGCCAGAACTTATATTCAGTTTCTTCAGGCCGGTAGTGATAGTCCCTTAGTTCAGTGACGTCGAATAAATGCTGAAGACCTCTACAGTTGTAGGGTGTTTCTTCTTCTGATGCTTCTGCTTCTAAATTGTCGTCTAGCTCTTGCTCAGACGAAGCCACAATGTGATGCTTGACTTAAATGATATTCCAGTGATATGTGCAACAAAAACGCTAGGTACGCCGACCTAATCTACAAAACGATCCAGTCCAAATAGCCCCCGTTGGCTATGCTCGTTAGGTCCTTTGTGACCTTTCTGTACCGCTTGACTAGCGGCTCCTGCGGCGTCGAGAATTCGACAGTGCCGACGCAACGACAAGCCCACGAGATGCTGTCTCGCTGCTGCTTAGACCACTGATTGGCCTTATCGAAGTTGTCACTGACCCAGTTGAGCTGGTCAGCGAAGCGGTGGAGTGCGCGCTGGGAGTCTCCGAGGAGCGACTCGAAGAGGTACTTCTTGTCGAAGATCGCTTGGTAGCGCTCGATGGTGGCGCTAACCTTCTTCTCTAGAATCCCGACGACTTCTTCGGTTGACTTCTTCTTGAAGTCAGGGAGCGGGCGAGGAGCTGGTGCTGAGAGTCGTTCAGCAAGTGGGCGCGGCTGTGCGGCGGGGTTGGAGCGGACGGGAGCGGGGAGCGGATGCGACTGGAATCACAAAAACGTTAGATACGAGATCGAACTTGATGCGGGTAGAGTCGGCGTCAACGGACCTTTCTCTCAGGTCTCGTTGGAGGATAAACTTTTTGCAAACGGCGCGAAGGCCCACTGGAAATCCGATCCTTCAGTGCTTTTGGCACTTCAGGTCGTCAAACGCTGAGTCTACTGAGAGACTAGCAAAACTGCTACGCTTACTCCTAGGAGCGTAGTCTTCAAGATCCTGCAGGGATAAAACAACTAGGTTTGCGCGTGTAGCGCAGGGCTCATAACCTGTTGAAGGAGTGAATTGGAAGTGGCTATAAAGGCAGTGAACGAACCTCTGAGGGAACTGCTGAGGGAGTCCTGTTAGGCACACAGGAAAGCAGAGCAAGGAACGATACATTAGAGGGCGTATCCAGCCCAGTATATATACATGTGTGAGACCATCACCTGATGGTCGAGTCATGATGAGTCATAAGCGTAATCTACGTGAGTCATCGTTAGTAAGATGGAATCCGGAACTCCAGGTAACCGGTAATATCATATGCTTAAGGAGCGGAGGCCCGGATGTCCGGTATCTAATCTACTGAGATAGGACGAGAGATAATCGAGTCCTATAGATAAGATAAAGAGCGAAAGAGAGTAAGCGTACAATACGGTACGTAGCGTTGCAGAACATAATACAAGTCCATACCAGGCAAGCCTGATAAGATAACGCCTGAAATGGTAGAAGTTCAACAATTATGAAGTCTTCGGGATGCTCCCGGTCGAGAAGCGCGGCGGAAGGAAGAATGCGAGATGTCACCTGAACGATGAGTCAGTTCAGAAGGCTTCGCGAGACTGGCTCACTGCCTTGCCTGCTGGCGAAGTCACCCCTCTGAAATTTCAGCGTGCACTCAATGAAACCATTCTTCCCGCACTCAACATTGTCTTGAAGGCCCCGTTGTGCGAGAGGACTGCCAGGTGGTGGTTGATAAAGCTCGGGTGGCGGCGCACACTGCTCAAGAAAGGCGTGTACATGGATGGGCACGAACGACCGGATGTCGTGGAGTACCGGCAAGAAGTTTTCTTACCTGCCATTACGAAGTTTGAGGCCCGCATGACACGATATGAAGGGCCAGACCTTGTGCCCGTCAAACCACAACTCGCGCCGGGTGAGAAAGAGGTCATGCCACAGTATCACGACGAGAGCTGCCTCAGTATCAATGATTACAAGCGGTCAGCTGGGTAAGTGCATACTGAGATTGTGTCGAACTCACTGAGGCTGATACTACTGTAACACACAGGTTGCAGCAGGATGAGACAATCCTGCAGAAAAAGGGGCGGGGACATCTCATTCACGTCTCAGACTTCATCAATGAGGCCTCAGGGCGACTCATTCTCACCGACGAGAATGGCGATGTTGTCGAGGATGCACGCAAGATCATTTATCCTGGATCGAACGGTGATCCATGGTGGGACACAGAACAGCTTATTCAGCAGGTCGAACGGGCCATCAAGATCTTCGAGAAAGCGCACCCAGATTGCACAGCACTGTTCATCTTCGATCAGTCTTCAGCTCATGCATCTCTTCCCGCAGATGCACTTCGAGCATTCGAGATGAACAAGAGCAACGGTGGCAAACAGCGGAGGCAGAAGGACACTGTCATCCCTGACAGTAACCCGAAAGTCGAGCTGCGCAGCAAGGCACAATCAATGACAATGTCGAACGGCGAGCCAAAAGGGTTACAGCAGGTATTGGAAGAGCGCGGCTTCAATGTAAAGGGTCTATGCGCGAAGTGCTCACCTGTGTGCCCTTTCGAGAGCAAAGGTTGCTGCATGGCTCGGCTTCTCAGCCAGCAAGACGACTTCATGAACCAGCCCTCAATGCTCGAGACGGTGATCAAGAAGGCCGGGCATGAGTGCCTGTTTCTTCCGAAATTCCATTGCGAGCTGAATCCGATTGAGATGGTAAGTGACCATTTGCCTTTCTGTCGATTACATCACAGCTGACACCGAGTCCGTATGGCACTACAGTATTGGGGATGGTGCAAATATCGCTATCGACAGGTAGTGAAGAAAGATTTCAAGCACGCGAAGAGCGTCGCCCTGACGGCCCTAAACGCGTGCCCCACTATTCGCCGTTTCATCAACAAATCCTGGCGGTTTATCGACGCATATCGACACGGATTGACTGGAAAGGCGGCTGCATGGGCAGTTCGGAAACAGAAATCTCACCGTAAAATCTCGCGAACAGCAATGTTACACATCGAGGCTGTATTGAATCCGCAGTAATAGTAGTAAATACTTGTTATTTCTCTGTTTCTACTGACTGAGCGATGTTCGTAATTCAAGCGCCCACCGCAGATGGCGGTGAAAACGTTCAAAAATTTGGCGCGACCCAAAAAACGAGGGAAAAATCGATAAAAAGCGGTTTGAGGGGCTTTGAGCCTGTCCGAGTTCATTCCTGTACCCAGATATTCACTGAGACGCCGCGTTCAGGAGCTACCCGATTGGTCGTGTTTGCTTGTCCGGCACTGTAGTGAGCGCACGCTACTAATACTAACGGTAGCATGAGGAGCCGGGAAGCTGCTGCTAGCATGCCCACCAATCCAAGAGAGACGGGATTCACAGTAGCAAGGCAGCAAGCTGGTATACACTTCCTGTATACAATGGAGATGATAGTATACTGCGTTTGCAAGACATGAGCTGTTAGTTTGCCCTGGCAATTTCATGTTGCCACAGCGTGCCATTGCCTTATTACGTAATCTACCCACCCCCGGCCACGGGTCGACACGCCTGTGTTGCTCTCATTCCCTCAGTCTACCCCATACCCGTGCCATGTTCCGAATCCCGACCATTGTCTCTCTTTTAGCTCTTGCGGCATCAAAGGTTGCGCAGGCTTCGCCTTGCGTTACGTTTGATTCAAACTTCAACCTCCTCGTTTTCGGTCTTGACGGCAAGGACTGGAATGCAGGTACCCAGGATTCCTGGACGAGCGGTACGCATCTCTTCTACTCGTAGAAGCTAAGATCATTCATTATGTGTATACTCTTAGGCACGGCGACCGACATCACTACCTCTGGACGTCCGTACGCATTTGGTCTCTTTGCCTGTCATCGAATTGCTCGCTAAGAGCTGTGCTTCGCACAGATCCTTCGATGCAGCTAACACCACTTGCTACCTTGCGCAGTACTATAACGCTGTCTACATCCTGAACGGTGACTCGTCGGACACATCGGCGGTGTACATTTATGACGCCGCCAAGAAATCCTGGTCTAAGCAGTCCGTCACTGCTGGCAAGTTCGACACATCCAATTTCGCTGCCATCCTTGACCACGACACCAACGTCTTCTACGCCGTCTCCGGATCTGATCTCTTCTACTTGAACATGGGAGCAGAGACGACAGCCAACTCTACTGCACTCGCCTGGACCGATGTCGAGCAGACTCCGTTCGGCTCCAGCTACGAGCCTGTGATGGCGCTTGCTCAGAACCACGTCCACTTCCTTGATGTACTCAACGTCTCTGCTGGAGAAGCTAAGATCTTCGTCATTCACTGTGAGTTCCTCGTGACTGTCCATCGCCATGTCTCACGTGTCTTCTAGACTCTTATTTCCAGCCCGACGCTCAGTCATACCCTGCCTCGAGCGGCAACTCTTTCCCAGCCGCTCACGGCAAGACGGCGTCGTTCTTCCAGAGCGAGGGCGTGCAGCAGGAGTTCGCGTTCATCCCCGACGACGGCTCCGCGACGTACGTGATCAACGTCGAAAACAACTCGACGACGCCGTACGCCGGCCCGGAGTCGAAGGACGCAGATGCAGTCTATGCCGCGTCGATAACGGCGCTTGTGCAGCTCGATAGCAAGGGCGACGTATACTACTTCCCGTACCAGGAGGGTGACGCGTCCGCCAACACCAACTCGAAGTGGACGCAGGTCTCGGCTATCTCGAAGGTTGCACCGCCGGGGTCGTCTGCGTCCGGCAGCACCGCGACGGGCAGCCACTCTTCGACAAGCACCGGCTCTAAATCGTCGGGTGCTGCCTCCCCAACGGGCACGGACTCTGGCAGCACTAGTGGCGCTAGTGCGACGTTCGTCAGTCGTGGATTCACGGCTGCCGGTGTATTGAGTGTCCTAGGATATCTTCTTTAGGCTATCGGGACGCTGATACGACGATGGGACTAGTCTAGTTTGTTGCGCCCCGTAATGTGAACACTTTTATATAGTGACTCGTTCGAGATTCGTGGCATTTGCATTATGGCTAATCGGGGCTGCAACAACACTGACGTAAGCATATATTCATTCTCCCGCCGCCTCGCAAGTTGTAGACCATCAACGTCGCCGCTCGCTAAGTATCCACCCTTCGAAGGCTATCACAAGTTGTCAAGGACTGATCATGACCTTGTTTTCCATCAATGAGGACGTTCTCTCACTCATACTTGCACGACTTGCCCGGCAGGATGTGGGCCAGCTCACCATGACTTCCCGTGCAGGCTACGACATCGCGATGCCCTATTTCCTACGTGAAGTCGACTTCACAGAATGGAGGTCATACGGGATTGCGACGCGGACACGCCAATTTTGCGAATTCATGCTCGCAGACCCCGAGCGACGCATTCCCCACCTGCGGGTATTACGGTTACACGGCTATGTGCTCACGGAACTGGGAGAACAAGAGCGGGCGTGCCAGAACGCGATCCGGTCGAGGTACTCATGCCCATGTCAGCTCAGTCGGATACTGAAGCTTGCGACGGGCCTGCGGGAGCTGCAATTCATGCAGGCGGAACAGATCCTCGGAGCCTCCAAATGCTTCTTCGACGCCCTCGTCGCACTGCCTGCCCTGGATGTAGTATGTCTCGACGGAGGACCGCAGGCATTCATGCTGCTTAGCAACATGACGTCCCGTTCGCGCATCGTGGACCTGCAGAGAGTGTCGACTGCCATACACCTCCCGGAGAGTCTCAGCGAGTGTCTGGAAGATCTGCGATTAAGCGGGGGTGCCGATTTCGCAGTCCTCCTCCACCACCATGGTGTCGTCTTCCCTAGGCTCCGGGTATTGACCATGACCTACGGAGTCTGCGGATCGCTGACAAACGTCGCAAGCGCACTCCCAAACTTGCGCACACTGAAGTCAACTTTCGTGAGGTTCCCGGACCAGCCGGCGGCGGCGTGGAGCTCGGGGCTGGACTGCGTACAATTCATGGGTGGTCCCGGTTTGGGCCGTTGGGCCATACCATTGGCGTGCCGGGTGAGGCGATTGAAATTGCTCACACGGCCGGACGCGCTGGCAGCAGACCATGCGCTCCTCGCGGAGGTGCTAAGCAAGGCGCTGCCGACCGTGCTATTCTACCCGAATATATATGCACACAATGACTCGCGGGTGGCAGATCTCGCGCGCGCCGCTCCTGGGCTCAAGTATCTGCACATCGTACTACCATCGCTGGATGAGGACCTCGTCGTGAGTACATCCGTCCTATATCGGTGCAACATGTCTTGATGAAAATGATCTAGACAAAGTGTGCGACAGCTCTGCGTGGCGTTGCCCTTGAAGGGATATCGCTCGGCTACGCTCGCCTGATTACGGCCTCCCCTTACGACGACTGGGAGGCACGGCTCGCACGGAAAGTTGGCGAGTGCGTGCCATCGCTGGCCTACGTCGGATTGCACTCGCAAAAAGTCGCGTCGCGCCTCGATTACAGTGATCTCCACGCACTTACGTGGTACCGCATTGAACGTGACCAGAGGATCCAGAAGGTCGAGCAGCTATCCTGGTGGGAGGCTGAGCAGACATTGGCTGAGTTAACGTCTTTGGAGTGACCCAGGGCTTGCAGCATCCCGTCGGTCCTTCCCTGCATTCTAAGAGGTCGAATTTTGGGTCTACAAAAGGCATTGTGTATTGTATTCTTCTATCGAAACCATCACTTCCTAAAAGTCGAAACGTCTGACCGTGTTCTAGCTCTTCGTGACCATCCAGACTCCATAGTATTGTTACGTTTCTCGTGTCCGCCGGCATCGCCCGGCCCTAGTGGCTGAATGCGACTACTTCCAACTCCAATTTGAATACCAAATCACCAACGCAGCTGTAGCGGTTTCTTCAGCAGTGTCGAACCGTGTTACATTCAGTCGGCATGAGAGGTAAACGGGTGTCCTATAGCCAATTTCGAGTCAGTCCTTGAACATCGACTCGGATGTACTAAGCGAAGTTGGCGCGCTTCCAGGCCGCGCTGGCACTGTCTCCGACTCTCCGAAGACTCTCACTGGATCACTGCCGTAGTGTACCCCGCAAGGCACAGGCTAGAGGCTAGTCTTTTTAGTCCTAGCAAACGGCAAGCCAATCTCAACATATATTCTACGTAAACTCTATCGTCAGTCGGGGCAGCAGCACAAGTTCAAATAGTACCCACTCAGGTGCGCACATTACTACTAATCCACCCAATTGACAGCGCTGATAATTGACCATTCGTACGGACTATTGTAGAACCTGCTTGAGCAACAGCCTATGTGATACTGTGGGGTAGGGTGGAAAATACTGTGCGTTGGCATAACCAATCGTGAACCATCTTTATATGACCTCATTGACATCTATCGAACACCACGCTACGCAGATGAGGAAGGCAAGCTTCTACACAGACTACTCCGACTCGGATGAGGATAGTATATCGAGTGGGTATCTTTGAATCTCTTTCTGCCCCAGTCCCAAAAACAACACCTTCTTCGTATGCTCACTGCTCAAATAGGAAGGATTCTGGCGGACCATCAACGCCTGCGAATTGAGCTCTCCGGACACGTCATTTATGATGACCCATCCGTATTCAGTCGACTCCGGGTCATGGACGAAGATCCGTCCATCATCACTCGCTGCCATGACCAATATCAGGCCGACATGGGGCCTCAGCTTCACCAACTCCTGCGACTAGCAGATGTTGAGATGAGCGTCGACGCAGAAGACGATGCTGAAGCGAAGCAAGAGCATGAACAAAGGATGTATGGGCCACTTGTACGTTCATTCATTCATTGTTTGATATCATTGGGAACGATTGCTCATGTTGTGCAGACCAAAATCTTCGAATTCTTACGCATGTGGGGAGATAACGGTGCAAGCGCGATACGCCACTTTCAACAGTCGTCCCCCTTCACGATGTCCCCTCTGGTAGATGCTGCCGATTCGTATGCGCAAGCGGCCGCAAAGTCGAAATACTGCCCAGATTTTGACCTCCTTTCCGACGACCCGAATCGTGCATCGTGGCACGTATGCGACGCATTTGCGGTCATCAGGGCAGCCCAGGTGGAGAGCGACCGACCGGACGCTGATGACCAAGTCGACCCTGTCATCGAATGTGCAGACTATGCGCGCTACCATATGGCCTTCCGACCGTTCTCGATCTTCAGTGTCGCACTTTTGATCACTGGCACTGTCTTCCGGGTCATGATTGTCGATCGCGACGGCGTGATCCTCTCCCCTCTTCACAGCATTGTCGACGATAACCTCATTGGGGAGGAGCGACGTACTACCGGTGCTATTGGAAAGGGCGCCGAGATCTTCGTTCGCGTCGTCCGTGTCCTCACGCGGAATCTGTCGGAAGTTCAGCTCGGGCACGACCCGTCTGTAGAGCCAGTCAGTCGTTCGGAGCTCTCTGGTTACCTGCAGCGATCCGCTCTTGCCGAAATTCACCCCAATCAAGTGCCCCTCGCGGGTGATGACTACTACCCATCTTACCGCATCAACCCTTTCGGCGACGTGAAGCGGACGTGGTGCACTATCGGACCGCCAATCTCTGTCTCCATGTCCCTCCGCGGTCGGGGCACTCAGGGGTGGCGTGTGCTTGAACTGGGGACATCACCGACCGGCTTGGCTTTCGTAGGGCGGGTCCATGTCTTGAAATCTGCTTGGCGTGACTCTCGCAAGGTGGCAGAGACGGAGGTGTATGATTTGATCAACAGGCTGCGGTTGGAGGAGGCGGAAGTGGCGGAGAATCAGCTGCCGGCGATGGCAAGCTTGGGCATTGCGCGCAGTCTGTACGGCAGCGACGTCTTCTATCATCTCGACCCGCAGACATGGTGTCCACTCAACATAGCCCGCATTCGAGGCTATGCTAACCCGGACGACCCGAACTTTCCAAACCCCTCACATAAGACTCTTCACCGCATCGTCCTCCAGACACTCGGGGAGCCTCTATGGGGCTATCAAGACGAGCTCGAACTTCTCGAGGCATTCTCTGCGATTATCAAGGGTATGACATTCCTCGTTTCGACGCAGCTACATGCTCATGATATGTTACAGCGCACAAGTTCCTTTGCGAGAAGGGCATCGTGCACCGTGATATCAGTCCCGGCAACGCCCTTCTCTGTCGCGGAGGTCCGGTGAAAGGCTTCATCATAAACTTCGAGGTCGCTCGTGTAGACGATAAGTTGATGCCGAATCTCAAGAATCGGGTGGGTAAGGACCCAGTCCGGAAAGGCACAAACCGCTCAAGCGGGAAGCCTATAATGACGCCCAGCAGTGTTCATACGGAAATTGACTACTCATCACCTAGGCCTATCACGGTCAGTGGTCGTGCTGTTCATTACAAGCTACGCTGGCTGATTTATTGTACTAGGAAACGATACAGTTCAGGGCCGTGCCCTTGCTCGCAGCCCTCATGAGCGGTGCATCTGTCGAGCACACCGCTTCCCATGATCTTGAGTCAATTGCATACCTCCTAGGCTACACAGTCTTGCGGCGCCTTGTCATGACTCCCGGTTGTCCAATCATTCTCGACCAGGTCCTCGAGGACTGTTTTGGTCAGCCAACAGTGGGTGGGATCCTCGATAACCGCGAATCCCAGGGCCCGTTGCGATGGATCAACGCCGACGAGGCTGATTATGATAGAAGACTGTTTGTGAAGACGTGGACGTCGAGCATCATGCGCGGCCTGTTTGATGAATTACAAGACGCCTTGCTAGCCCATCGATTGCGAGAGGAGACGAGAAGGCTCAACTTGGTACGTACTTCGGCCTTTTGTGTTATGCTGCTGGCATGCTAACTCTACACACCAGCCCCGTAGCCCGTATGACCACGGCGTCCAGATTTCCGGGACTCCCTTCACGCACGACGTATTCCTCAAGAAAATAGAATGGGCAACCGATATGATCAAGGACGATCCACATCTCAATGTCAAATTCGATCAAATCTAGGATCCTCGTCCCGTCCAGCGCCCCAGCCCAGCTCGGTACTGGAGCTCTGAAGAAAGCCAGAAAGGTATAGAGGGTACCGAGGTAGTGTCATCTGTAGATGCGGGGCGGTGTAATGATTGGTACTGGTATGTTCTGGCCCTTTAGCAGACGACAACATCGGTTAGGGTGTTGCCACGGTTGTACACAATCTCACATAGGTACGTTATATAAGCTGTCTCAAGTGTTGGTATGGAAGTGATTGACCTGCATCTTCCTAGAGCATTGAGTTGGCAATGATATTTGTGGACATAGACTCATCTCCCCGCACTGCTGCGTTGCACAACTTGCCATGCTGTGATCTCGCACGGCCCCAGGGACCCATCGCGCTATGGACATGTCAACGATTCATAGCGCACACTCCCTATGATGATTGGGTACGTGCCGGTTTGTGTCATTACGGGGTTTTAAGATGTTGATGTTCACTAAAGTGCAGTCTCCCTCCACTGATGAAAGCTGTACTTATCGTCCGTCGATCTCAGACCGCTTGCGGAACTGCCCGTCCACTGCAGCGACGGTGTTGTTCGCGCCGTAGACGTGGCTCTCGCCCAACACGACACCCCACGCTGCACCCACACTCGATTCAGCATGCAATCACCGCGTATGCCGGAGGGGAAGGACACACCATTGTAGGCCTGCACGCGTACGTACTGCGCTTGCGGGACCGCAACCTCAGTTTCGAAACCGTCTTTCCGGACATGTGCGGCGGGGACAAGCACGTCCGGTTGCGACCCAGTGAGGATTTCCCAGGAGACGACGTCAGTCGCGCCGTTCCTGCGTTGAGGGCCCCGTCATGGTCAGACTCATGCTGCGCATGTCATGCAGAGGTACTCACCAGCTCACCCAGACTGAACTGCGCAGAGGAGCACGGGCGGTTAGTAGATGGGGGAAAGGGAAGAGGAGCATGCTTACGAGCCGTTGAAGGCGACGTCAGGAACGGTCTGCGGGTAGCCGTGCCATGTCGTCGTCTTAAGGGCGCGGTAGTTCTGGTACGGTACCCTGTCAGCGAAGTGTCAGTGGGAGGACGCGGCGGCGAGCGTACCTCGATCAGCGAGTCGACAAGGTCCTCGCCGCCCAGAGCGGCAGCATAGATGATGGTCCCGTTGGGCAGATACTCGGAGATCCTAGGATGTGCACTCCGTCAACAATCCCTGACTTGGAGTACGACGCGACGCACCATGGGTTGGTTCCGCCACCAAAGACGACATCACCATCAGGGTCGTACTAATCATAACCTGTGAATTTCGGGGATGAAAGGGGCCGCAGTACGTCACCGACGTACTCTAAGGGAACCCTGAGACGTGCTGACATCTGGCGTCAGCGGGAGGAACTCAGCCACCACAGTCGCCTCCATCGACGAAAAGTTGAGGCCCAGAGTCAAGCCGCGTTCCGCTGCGTATATACCCTGAATATCACGTGTACGCAGCGAGAGACAGGATACGCACTCGTCTGCCCAGTTGTCGCCTCGCCAACGTGCATGCTGATCGCAGCTGGCCCGTCCACAAACCGCGCGTCCTGTTGGCCGTAGAACGTCGCATTTGGCCCGAAGGTGAAGGAGCTGTTCTTGCCACCCAGCTTCCAGATGATGTCCCCGTTCGTGCCGTTGATGTAATAGAGCGCGCGGGTGTGGCTGGCGGGGAGCATGAGCGTTGCTGGATGCCAGCCAAAGGTAGCGCACTACATACCCAGAGGAGGCGAGATAGTTGCCAGAGACATCCTTGTCGATCGAGTTGATGCGGAAGCTGGGCAAGATGAGGACCACATCAGGATGGTGGCGAAGAAACGTACTAGTCCCAGGCGTAGTAGGCTGTCGTGCTGTTCGCCGCGTTGGTATATGATTCGGAGAACGGCACGTGGTCGCTGGAACTATGCGAGAGATACAAAGGTGAGCGAATCAAGTGAGTACTCAGAATGAACAAGTACTGACTTCCACTGGAAGAGGACCTCGCCAGTACCAATGTCTATCCTTAAGAGCCCATCGACTTCAGTATCAAACTGTGGCATGACGATCTGCGTAGCTTACTCCTGGAAAAGGTTGTAGAGGACCCAACCATCCTCAGTGCCGTTGTACTCGGATAAATCGGCCTGTACTGGTAAGTACACCGGGAGGAGCGCGGTCGAGTTCGTCGTCTTCGGGATGGTGAACTCGTGCAGATCCGAAGTATTGTTGATCGTCGTAGTGAGCACATGCGTGACTTCATACGTCGAGTCAAATATATACGCCTGCGGAGGTAACGGTCAAGTGGCGGTCTGGATTCGTAAGCAAGGGCATACTTGACCAATACCGTAGCGCCCAAATGCATTCACTGTGCCGTTCCAGACCGTGAGGACGTCCGACCCATTCAGCTGTCAACCGAAGCGGCGCTCAGCCTTCTTTTGAGCCCAAGAGAGCAGTTGAATGACACACCGTCTGCACATCCAGGTTGAAGCACTGGCCCACTTCGGGGTCGGTCCATACCAGGTCACCCTTGGAAGTGTAGATCGCAGGAGCGGGTTGAGGAACATCCGTGCTCCAGGGACACCTAGGACACCCGTGTCAGCGGACGTGAAACGCGACCTCGAATAGTGAACGTACACCAAGTAGTACCCATCGTGGTACTCTGCTGTGGGCTCCTTCGTTATGATCCACTTCAGTGGCTGAAGGTCAGGTCGCGAGTGAAACTGCAGGGCATACACTCTTAGCCAGCTTTGTCAAGAGAGAATTCAAATTCACCACACGCTGAGGTACTCTTGAGCATGGGCGACAGCCAAACTCGCAGCCAGAGTTAGAAGCTGTGACCGTAGTAGCTTCATGTTGGCGTGCTGCTGAAGGCTGAGGCAGCATCGTCGTAATATATACTACTGGCCGCCAAGCAGTCCGTTCTCCGACGAGCCCCCGGCATGTTCAATTGAGAACACTCATCAACGTGGATTTCCGAGGAGTCTTGCCCACAACATGATGCGCCAACAGTCATTCCGCTCTAAGACCGCAGACGTGGGGAAGGTCCCTGATCCAAGCGCGAAGAGACGAGTATGCCGATGCCACGACACCCACAATTCCGAATGGACGGTAATAATGCTCGGGAGATGGACCCACAATTCGGAATTGAGGGAGGAGCCGGAACCTAGTCGTCACGAGCTCACCGCCACGGTGCCCACGAGGCTCTCGCTGTTCTTTTTATTTTATTTTATTAAATTCTGATTGTTTACGCTCCGTACTCGAAGTACATGCAGAGACCATAACTACAAGGAAAATCAGTCAGGACCTATTCTACGCCTTGTGGCTCCCTGCTCCAGCATCCACCCGCTGTTCACTTGATGCCCTGGTGGGCGAACTAGGCTTCCTCCTTCGTAGGTACGGACACTCCTGGTCCAGGTCCTCGTTTTCGACTCGTAGGCCCCCCTCGGGGACCGGTGGGGTGAGGGGCTTATGCCACATAGGAAATGAATGTCGTAGGAATAATGGATATGTGCCCTCCTCGTCATCGTATCATCCAGGCCACTTCTGGCACTTCTCTTCTTCGTCTGTTGTTTCTCCGCTACCAGAATGAAAAGCAGGGGGCGAACCTATGGGCGGTGCGTAGCACCTTCCAGCAAGGGCGAGTGTCACGAGTTGACATACGAGCTCTATATATACCACTGGCCAGATGTCAAGCCAAGCTTGACATTGCGCCCTTTTGGCGTAGTGGTTAGTGGTGCGGCCAGTCACCAGCTAGTAAATCCATGACAAATGTCAAGCTTCAAGTGGTTGAGGGTTCAACTCCTGATGGTGGAGATATTTCAGCGCTTTCACTAAGGTCACATGGGGGTCATGTGACTGCTTGGTGGTGATTGGCTGGTATCTTGGTCACATGATCAGTGTCTAACCATAGTTTAGGTGTTAGCTATAAACACCTTGGATAGGGGAGAGGATCCCTGAAGTCCTAAATTGGGGTTAGAACTGGTGATACATTGGGTCCTCCTGAACTCTCAAAAACCATCAAGGTTAAGCCAATTGGTAACCCTTGGGGCCACGGTAGTATATAACTCCACATGAGGTCATGTGCCTAGAGAGGAGGGTAATGTCACGAGTTGACATACGAGCTCTATATATACCACTGGCCAGATGTCAAGCCAAGCTTGACATTGCGCCCTTTTGGCGTAGTGGTTAGTGGTGCGGCCAGTCACCAGCTAGTAAATCCATGACAGCGAGGGTGCTGGTGTTGTTTGTGTTAGGTTCCCCACCTCCACAGTTGGACCTGAGCCTCCCTCCGCATGCAACTCCTCCACTTCCACCTCCCTATGGTGCCTCACAGAATACGGATTTATCCCAGGGGCCAAAGGCACCCCAGAGCTTGCTTCCCGACTTCGCGCAACGGACTCACACAAGGGAGTCTCCCGTGCGTTTCGCCACCGGGGTCTAGGGCACGTTACTGTGACAGGCAAGAGGGGGAAGGAGAGGCAAGGCCGTGGAGCCTAAAGTGGGACGTGGGAGTCGACGGTTGAGATCGATGACACTTGGTTGGCGACAGCGAGGTGAGGTGTTTTGTGGTCCTCAAACCCAGGGGAAAGAGGGATTATGTCGCGGTGTCGAGTTGGTCGACAGTAGTGAAAGTGGGGGCCGAGTTGGACGGCCTTGACGCGAGGAAACGAGGGTGAATTAGAGGGGGGAGGGTAGATAGATGGGCTCCGATAAGCGGGCGCCTACCGGAGATAGTGGTGGTTCGAGGTCAAGGAGCGGATGAGGCTCTCGCTGTTCGGAGTGCCAATAACGCCATCCCGCGCGTGTGCTGCCGAAAGGATTGGGTCAACAGGAAAGTGTCTTCCTAAATACCTGAGAGCGTCGCCTCATGTAGCCGGCTAAGACTTGGAGGTGTCGTTCCTTTCCAACGCAGCGTGCGCATTACTGTTCCAAAGGACATGTCTGAGTCCCCTCGCGGGATGCATTTTGATGGCTGCGAGGGTTCGTAGGCCTGATTTATGAACGCAGCGGTGAGATGTGTGGGCAGGTTGGTGTGAGACCCAGGAGCCATAGCATTATCTTGATGTTTCGTGGCGGTGACAATGGCAGGGTTGTGTAGGTCGATACTGACTCGGACCCAGCAAAGAACATAGTCATGGATGGTAGCGTTGACAAATATACGTTTGCTGAGAAGGTAACCTTCTCCGGCTCTTTCCGGTGAGAGGGAACCAGTCTCCAGAGTCCTCACATGCTCTTCGCAGACCCTCATCTACCTCTCCCTCCGCTATACCATTCTTGAGACGGACACAGGTTGAAGACTGGTCATGACCTTGTTTTTCATCAACGAGGACCATCTGGAAAAGCTTCATTTGAGAATGACAACAAAATATTGACAATCATCAGCATTTCTAGGTAAAGATGTTGAACTTCTACCATTTCAGGTGTTATCTTATCAGGCTTGCCTGATATGGACTTGTATTGTGTTCTGCAACACTATGTACAGTACTGTACACTTACTCTCTTTTCGCTCTTTATCTTATCTATAGGACTCGATTATCTCTTGTCCTATCTCAGTAGATTAGATACTGGACATCCGGGCCTCCGCTCCTTAGCATATGATATTGCCGGTTACCTGGAGTTCCAGACTTCCGTCTTACTAACACTGACTCATGGAGATTACACTCATGACTCAGTATGACTTGACCATCAGGTGATGGTCTTGCACATGTATATATACTGGGCTGGATACACCCTCTAATGTATTGTTCCTTCCACTGCTCTCCCGTGAGCCTAATGGGTCCCTCCAGCAGTTTCCCTCAACAAGGTTTGCATCACTGCCTTTATAGCCACTTCCACTTCACTCCTTTCAACAGGTTATGAGCCCTGTGCTACACGCGCATACCTAGTTGTTTCTCTATCCCTGCAGGATCTCAAGACTACGCTTCAAGGAGTAAGCATAGCAAGTTTTTGCTAGGCTTATCAGAGACTCAGCATTTGACGACCTGAAGTGCCAAAAGCACTGAAGGATCGTATCTCCAGTGGGCCTTTGCACCGTTTGCAAAAATTTTATCCTCCAACAAGACCTGAGAGAAAGGTCCGTTGATGCTGACTCTACCACATCAAGTTCAATCCTGGATCTAATGTTTATGTGATTCCAGTTGCACCTGCTCCCCACTCCTGTTACACGACGATTCACGCTAACTTGGCTAAGGTCGACTCTGGAGACCACTGACCTATTCCACAAATAGTCAGTCAACCTAACCCCTAGGACTTACCTACCTGGGCCTAGCGAGTTACACGAAGGAAACCCTGTCCTTCAATGACAATGAGAGCGACGATAGATGCCTGGGAGCACAATGCTACCACCAGGATCGAGCGAGTGAGAGTCTGGTGTCAGCTAACTCAGAGGCTTCACTGCAAGGGATGCGAGTGAAGGTTGAGTATAGATTAAACCAGGTCAAAGTTGTTGGAGGAGTGAAATGGAAGTGGCTGTAAAGGCAGGAGAACGAACCTCTGAGGGAACTGCTGAGGGAGTCCTGTTAGGCACACAGGAAAGCAGAGGAAGGAACAATACATTAGAGGGCGTATCCAGCCCAGTATATATACATGTGTGAGACCATCACCTGATGGTCGAGTCATGATGAGTCATGAGCGTAATCTACATGAGTCATCACTAGTAAGACGAATCCGGAACTCCAGGTAACCAGCAATATCATATGCTTAAGGAGCGGAGGCCCGGATGTCCGGTATCTAATCTACTGAGATAGGACAAGAGATAATCGAGTCCTATAGATAAGATAAAGAGCGAAAAGAGAGCAAGTGTACAGTACGGTACGTAGCGTTGCAGAACATAATACAAGTCCATATCAGCCAAGCCTGATAAGATGACGCCTGAAATGGTAGAAGTTCAACACTCCCACTTGTTCAAGACACTATGACCATGCCAGTTGACGTTCGAAGTTTCTCTATTCCAGAGAGGGGAACATTCTTGGTCAACGCATCTGCAAGCTGGTCTTCGCTCGCAACAAAGAAGATATTGGTTTCACCCTTCTCGTAGAATTCTCGAATGAAGTGATACCGTATTTCGATGTGTTTTGTGCGGCGGTCCACGGCAGGATTAACCGCAAGGAAAATGCTTCCTTCGTTGTCCAGACACAAGGGAGTAGGAGCGGTCATATGTCACCAAGCTCCTGTCTGAAGTTCCTAAGCCAAGCCATTTGACGACATGCATTAGAGGCTGCTTTGTACTCTGCTTCTGTTGAAGAGAGTGAAACAGTGGGTTGGCGTCTGGAAACCCAAGAAATGACACAATTGGCCATGAGGAACACAAAGCCGCTTGTGGAATGCCTATCATCGTGATCTTCTGCCCAGTCCGAGTCTGAATAGGCAATTAACCCGGAGTTGGAATCACCATCATAACAAAGCACATAGTCCTTTGTTCCCCTTAGGTAGTGCAATACATATTGTGCGACGCGCATATGATGCTTCGACGGGTTCGAGGCAAACTTGGCGAGTCTCGTTATGGAAAAAGCGAGATCAGGCCGTGTACCAAGCATAGCATACATGATGCTACCAATGACGCTCTGGTACTCTGTATGGAATGCATCCGTTGCAGTTTCCGTGTTTTTCTCCAAAACTGAACCAGCAGGTAGAGGTGTCTTTGCAGGTTTGCAGTTAGACATTTGGAACCTCTCCAAAACAGTCTGAACGTATTCAGATTGGTCCACTAGAATCTGTCGCTTTTGACGATCACGACGAATCCTGAGTCCTAAGAAACACTCTACTGGTCCAAGATCAGTCATCTGGTACTCCTTCTTGAGATGATTCTTTATTTGTTCAATGAAAGGTTTAGAATCTCCAAGGAGTAATAAGTCGTCTACATAGAGGACTACATAGCAGACTTGACCGTTGCTTTTACTGGAGTAAATGTAAACTCCTGCATCCGAATATGTCCGTATGAACCCTTGGTTCAGAAGAGTTCGGTGGATCTTAGCGTTCCATTGACGTGACACTTGCTTAAGACCATAGATGGCCTTCTTGAGGAGGCAGACCCAATCCTCCTTGCCTGGAACTACCCATCCTTCTGGCTGTTCCATGTAGATTTCCTCTTCGAGTTCACCGTTGAGGAATGCTGTCTTAACGTCCATCGAGTCCATCTCCCAGTCTTCGAGTGCAGCATGTGCAAACATGTATCTCAAAGACTCAAAACGAGCGACTGGAGAAAATGTCTCGTGGTAGTCTTCACCCCAGACTTGAGTGAAGCCCTTGGCTATTAACCAGGCCTTGTACCAACCATCATGCTTTTGCGCGTATACCCATCTATTCTTGACAATCTTCCTGTTCTTGGGATGGGGAGCCAAGATCCAGGTGCCGTTCTGCTCATGAGACTTCATTTCAGAGCCTTCGGCAGCATGCCAGTGGTCCCACTCAGGGGATTTCCTTGCGTCTGAATGCGAGGTAGGAACCAATTCAGAGTAATTGGCTTCCTTGAGAGCCTGCAGTATCATAAACACTTCCGCTCACTGATCTCCATGAGTATCAGTTTGTCGGTCGATCCGAGCCGGAGGCTCATCACCATAAACATTGTCCTTGTTCCTGTTTGGGTTCCTCCCAGCATTCTCTTGACGAGGGCGAGTATATACCGGCTGAGGAGGTTGAACAGGTTCAGGACGTTCTGCAGGTTCAGGGAGCTGTCTCTCAGGTTCTCCCACTGGTTCCGGTTCGTCGATGTCCTCATAAACATCTTCGCTCTCTACCGGTAGAGGAAGTGGAATTTCGATCTGTTCCTCGTCATCATCCTCAGAATCAGAGTCTACAGGATCGAATAATGGCGGACCCAGAGTCTTCGGGTTAGCTAAATCCTTACGTGCCGGAAAGGAATCTTCATTGAAGGTCACATCACGAGACACTACGATCCGTCGACTGGAGGCATCCCAGAACTTGTAGCCCTTGGGGCCTTGCTCATATCCAACGAAGATCATCTTGATTGCCTTTTTATCGAGTTTCCCTTGTCTTCGTTCCTTGGCACGAATGCCTTGCAACCGAGTACTCTGAAGTATGAGATATCTGGGACCGTGCCATCCCAGAGAGTTATCGGGCATTGCCACTTAAGGCGTCGCATAGGCTGGCGATTGTATATATGGACAGCAGATTCAACTGCTAGCTGCCAAAAACCGTGGCTTAGGCCTGCATGATGCAGCATTGCCATAGCCTTCTCCATGATCGTGCGATTCCAGCGTTCAGCTCGCCCATTTTGCTGAGGCGAGTGCGCAACCGTCTTTTGATGAACAATCCCATAGGATTTAAGACAGGCCGTGAAAGTGTCAGATGTGTATTCCCCCCTCGATCCGAGCGTACGTGGATAATTTTGTTACCAGTTACATTTTCTGCCCATGCCTTAAAGTCCTCGAACGCTTGGATCGATTCAGGATTCAGACTTATGACGTAGGTAATAGGCACGTCCAAGACTCGAAAAGTCATCTAGGAACGTAATGAAGTACCGGTATCCACCATTGATTGCTTGAGTACGCATAGGACCATCTTCGTCAGTGTGGACCAACTCGAGAGGCTTTGTAGCGCGTTTGGAAGACGCGGGGAATGGAGCACGATGAGACTTGCCCCATTGACAACCTTCACAAGGGGATTTATCCTCAACCCCCACTGGATTGACACCCTTGGTATGATCAGGTAATCAGTGAATAACTTCCTTGGACGGATGCCCCATCTGGCGATGCCAGGTACGAAAAGGGGTAGACAGCAGTGCTGCTGTTTTCCTGTCCAGGACGTCCATAAACGAAAAGTACAAGTTGTTTAGGAAGTTGTATGGTGCTTCCATCACAACATTGCCAGAAACTTTGCCATGCAAAAACGGTTGGTCATAGATGACCATCTGACCTGAACCTTGAACAAGTGTATGTCCTGATTTCTCCACAATACCAGTAGAAAACAAACAGCCAGAGGCCTGAGGAATGTATGCGACATTAGATATAGTAATCATCATGCGCTCCTTGCCAACTGTTGTTAAACCTTTGATGGTGCCAGATCCTAGTGCTTCTATCTTAGCATTTCCTGCTGTACCAAAAACGACGGGAACCATATACGGCTTGTAATCCCAGAAGTATTCATAGAATTGACGACCGTCTGACTTGCACCTGAATCCATGAGCCATGCAATGCGTTTGAATTGATGCGAATGAGTCTTATTCACACAGGGGCAATAGAACGACGAGCTCAATTGTGCGGATCCAGCGTCAACAGACGTGCCATTATGTACAACAAGAGAAGAAGCCACTAATGAACCAGCAGTCCGAGGGGGATAGACTCTACATGAAGGGTCCGTACAAGCCGTGTACTTAACCTCCTCGACCTCCACCACCGAAGCACCTTGACCGTTAGACGAGGACGAACCGGACTGGGTGACCTTTGTACCGTCTGTGGTAGTGTGAACAACTACCATGTTCGCCTTTTTACCGTTGCCTTTGCCGTTGCCACCCTTGCCTTTCCCTTTGCCCTTGTCTGTAGCCTTCTGTGGGCGCAAGTGCGGGTACTTGGTCCAGCATTGGTCCGAACCGTGTTTCTTGCCGCAGTGTGAGCAAGGACCTTGACCGTGATGTACCTTTACCTGGGAAGTCTTGGAAGCAGACTGTCCCATTCCAGACCGGCGGAGAGATTCCTCGGAGAGAATTTTGCCCATGAGGGTCTTGATCTTCAGCTCCTTGAGAACGGTGGTTGCCATGATGGCCGACACCATTGTCGAGTAGCTTTCCGGTATTTTTGACATCAGGAGGAGAGCCTGGGTTGGCTCGTCCAACTTAATGCCGCCATTGACGATGTCCTTAAGTACGGTTTGGATCTTTGAAATCTGATCCTGCATTGGTTTGTTGTCGTCCATTTCTCTCGACTTGATGATGTTGAACAATAGAGAGCGCCTAACTAGGCAGCCAAGTTCACACACCAATACTCCGGGTAACAGGAGTAACACATGCATTGTAGATAATATCACATGCATCGGGATTGGTACTATACAGTAGCTTAGTCAGACAGTCTCCTACATGTATATAAGACCCTTGTAGCGTAGTACAATCCTAAGTCGCTCAACAGCAACTTTGCGTGCATCAAGCCTCACAAGCTAACCAACCAGGTAAGTTAGCGACCCGCTACACTGCGTAAGATAGCCTGCTCGTCAGGTTATGAGCCCTGAACACTGCGCGGTACTGCGCCCTTGAGGCTGCGCCCGCTGCGGGTCAGGATAACGTACCTGGACGTCGCCCTTAGGGGCTTTGACGTCAGGGGGAGACCTTGTGCCTATATGGCTGCAGGTTGGGCACAGCTTCGCTGTCGCCATCCCAAACAATGAGTCCAGTGTGGTGCTAGCGCCATTCCGGCAGCATAAGACAGAGCACTGATAATGCATTCACAGAACCATATCAACAACCGCTCTATCACCACTAACCAAACAAAAAATGTCGAACTCACTCCAGAACCTCGTCCCCGTCCTCGACGGCGCGAACTACCGTCGCTGGGCCAATCTGATGAAGGCGTACCTGCAGTCGCAGGGAGTCTGGATTCTGATCGAGTTACCCGATGGCTTCGCAGAGCCTACACAGGCTTCGGATGGGTCAAACCGCTCTGAAGTCCTTGAATGGATTCAGATGCAATCGAAGGCTATGGGCAGCATTCGCTTGCGCCTAAGCGTCGAAGTCGCGCAGCTCGTCAGAACTAAGACAACTGCAAAAGTCGATCTGGAACACCCTGTATGGGCTCTACGGAGGAACCAGCGCCATGGGGGCATTCGCCTTCTTCAAGGCTGCGATCAATGTCCGTATCCCAGCAAACGAGCACCCCGGCCCTGCGATCGCAAAGATCCAGAGCAACCTCGATGAGCTCGACGGAGCCGGCCTCTCTCTGCCTCCGCAGATGAGAACCTTGATAATTCTTGGTGCCGCTCCACCCCGCTATGAGACGGCTATACAGCTCGCTCTCAACAAAATCGAGATCAAAGAGCTCACACCGAGCAGTGCTCAGGAAGCCTTAGTCGCTTCCTGGGAGCAGTCGAGGAACAAGGGGCAATCGTCGGCCCAGAAAATCTCTGCTATCAAGCAGAAGAAGGGCAATCCCTCCTTCTCGCAGCAGCAGCGCCCTGAGGGCAGCAGCAGCGCGGGGAAGAAGGAGTGGAACAACAAGGGTAAGGAGAAGGCAAAAGGCTTTACTCCTAGGGGAAAGCGCGGCGTTAAAAACCGTGGTAAGCCGCATTCGCACAAGCACGACGAACACGCAGACATGCATATCGCCGACACCGTGTCAGTCCCCGCTCCGACGACGACCACCGTCGTTGAGTTAGCGCCTTCGGGCAGCAGGACTCGAAAAGTCGCAGCACCTGCCCCTAACAAGGGCAAGAAGCGCGCTCGCGGTGACTGGCTCGGAGAAGCTCTCCAGCTCGCCAAGGACCTAGACGTCGCCGGCACGACGGAGACAATCCGCGCGCTGAAGGAAGTCGTGAGCTCCGCTCACATCGAAGAAGTCCCCTCGGACACCAAGTCGCGCGCTTCAAAGCGCAGCAAGCACGGTGATGTCGACATGGCCGATCGCATCAACGAGGTCATGAATGACGAATACATCAGCGAGGATGATGATTTCCGCGATGCCGAAGAAAAGTCCGTTGTCTGGGCATCAGACGAAGAAGACATTGACGCGCACGACACCGAGTTAAACGGCATGATAGCGCAGGCTGCGGGCCTTGCGCCCCTATCGTCGACGAGAGCTTTCGGAACCCGTTAACGGGTGAGCTCCGCTGCATGGAGCCATACGATGGCTACGACGACTGGGGTAATGAGTACGTCACTCATATTCCTAACCCTAAACAAGTTACTAACAGCGCTTTAACAGCCGCTTCTGACTTGCACAACGGCGCTCGGACATTAGTAAATGTACTTTGTAGCGGCTTAAAAATGTACAATGCATTCATTCGCGCAATTACGCTGCGTGCTCACGTTGTAAGGGTAAAGGAAAAAATCGCTTCTCAGCGAATGAGTGGCTACTGGACTCAGGTGCATCCTTGCACATTACAAATGACATAAGAGACTTCTCGGAATTCGAGTATCTCCAGACTCCTATCCGTACTCAAACGGCTCAACAAGGAGTGGTAGGCAGCATTATTGCTAAAGGAACTGTGTTCCTAAACTACCAAATAGACGAACAATGGCTGCAGACGCGCCTATACCCAGTCTATTATATGGAGAATTGTGCAGTACGTCTCTTGTCATTAGGGGTATTCCTCCAAGACGGACTAGACTTGCGCACAACAGCGCAGCATATCAGTCTGTATGAACCAGGAGCGCAGAAACCTTTATTCAGGTTTATACCGCAGCATCCGGACAGCACTACTTTCACCCTCGTGGCTGAATCAGGTGAAAACGTTCAGAATATTTATATGAACGTAAATGAAGTCGATTATTCGACTATGCATCGCCGATTTGCGCACCCTTCTAAGGATGTGCTTGCAAAGGCGAAGGAGCATACATCTGGATTTCCCAGAAAGGTGGAGATTCCTAAGGACTCACCAATATGCCAAGGATGTGCAAAGGGAAAATGCACTCTAAATCTTTCCCACCGTCCAACTACCGGGCAAGGTACCGTTTGAACTATTCATTCGGACTTAAAATCCTTCCCAGTAGATTCCTATCATAAGTACAAGTATTACATACTGTACTATGATGACGCTTCATCGCACGCGTGGACTGTAAATCTGCGCAAGAAATCTGCAGCAATTACAGCCACAAGGCAATTCCTAGCCATGGTAAAAACTAAATATGGAAAACAGTGCAGAAGTGGATGTCTGATGCAGGGGGAGAATACGTCTCCACTGCATTCAAAGACCTTCTAAAGGATAATGGCATAGAGATTCTTCAGAGCTCGCCGCATACTCCTCAGGAGTATGGCAGAGCTGAGCGTTTCAACAGGACGCTCATGGACAAGGCAGAGGCAATGTGCCATGATGCTTGTCTACCTCCATCCTGGTGGGAATTCGCCGTGGATCATGCAGTCCATGTTTACAACAGGACACCAATTCGTCGCCTTAATTGGCTTACCCCCTACGAATTGATACACGGCGAGCCGCCATCTGTGGCGCACCTGCGCGTTTTCGGCTGCGGTGCGTACGTCTTTATACCCAAGGACGTTAGAAAAAACGGTTTATCGCCCAAATCGGAGCTGATGATTTATCTTGGGGGAGATGGCTCTACAGAGCGCACTGGCGGATGGCTCTTTATGAGAGCACCAGACAATGTTTTGTTCAGATCATCCACCACGATGTTTGACGAAACTATGTTTCCTAAGTGTCCTCTGACAAATCGTCGAGGCACAACTCGAGTTTGGCCACCTCGAGAAGAAATGATCCCAGCGGATCAAACAAATACCACACCTCAGGTAGATGAGGATGACGACAATGATCATCCAAAACATCACCTTCCTAAAAGGGGAAACGGTCATGTTCATGACGATGAACAGGAGCAGCAAAATGCGCCCGTAGACCCAGTACCGCCGCCCCATGCACCGGTAGAACACCCTGCGCCCCCAGTGGAGCCGCGACGTTCAGCAAGGGAGCGGAGACCAGTAACTCGTAGAGGTAATGTCTATGGTGAGCAGCGGAAGCCCCAAGACATAGTAAAGGACATCGAAAATCAGGGGAGATGGAAAAAGATGGTCGGTGAGGATGCGGGTAGCCCCCGTACCAAAACCGGACCACAAAGGCAGCAAAAACAACAGGTTCCCGGACCTAGTTCTGCGCCAAATCCTCCTCCACGCGACGAACCTGTCGAGTCCGCCCCATCCGATGAGGATGAAGCGCAAAGCGCTGAGTTACTACTGGCAGAATTATGCCGGGAAGGGGGAGTTAAGTTAGTCGAGTTGCTGCTTGCAAAAGCGCTACCCACCCTCGACAACGATCTACCAGACGGGACCAGCCCGAGAGAATGGTCATTCCGCGATATACTAAAGCTACCTAAAAAGGAGCTTGAGGAGTGGATGGCAGCGTGTCGCGAAGAACTTGAGGCACTTCGCAAACAATGTCTATGAACTGGTTGACCGTCCTAAGGGACGAAAGGTCACTAAAAACCGCTGGGTATTCGACGTCAAAACTGACGGTCGTAAAAAGGCCAGATTGGTCGCCAAGGGTTACTCCCAGATTGAAGGCCTTGACTATGATCAGGTCTTCTCTCCAGTCGTACGCTTTGAGACTGTACGCCTAATCCTCGCCTTAGCTGCGCTTGAGGATATGCACGTCTCCGGACTCGACGTCCGTAATGCCTATCTCTATGGCAAGCTCGACGAGGAAATTATATGGAGCAGCCTGAAGGCTTTGCAGTACCAGGCCAAGAGCACAAAGTACTCCGGTTACTTCGCGCTCTCTATGGACTTAAGCAGGCAGGGCTTGCGTGGTGGCGCACCCTCAATGAGTCCCTAAAGGAACTTGGCTGTAAACGCCTCGTATCCGATGCCGGAATATTCGTCTATAGGACAAAAGATGGTCGCTTCGTGCTGATCATTGTCTATGTAGACGATGCCATATTTTGTGGCAAGATAAGACCCTAGTCCTTTCATTAAAGGACCGCTTCATGAAGAAGTGGGAGTGTCGCGACTTAGGCGACGTCAAGGAATTTCTGCGCATGCGCATAACTCG
>JABYQK010000206.1:0-17500 GCA_022606075.1 Fomitopsis betulina
ATGTGGAGCGGGTAGTGGTGGCACACTGTACAGTCAAGTACATTCATTATTATGTCAGTGTTGTCATATTGATTGGAGTACCTCTAGTCACTCCTGCCAGTTGGTGCTGCTGTTGCGCCTGTAATTATTGCAACAGAAAAGACACAACTCACGCAGTTCTCTGGCAACAAATCTGCCTATCCCATATACATGACACTCAGCAATCTTCCTCGCGCTCTTCGCCGTAAACCCTCTGAGCATGCATGCATCCTCATCGGTTATCTCTCTTGTGATAAAAGACTCAGAGGGGCTCTCATCAGGAAAAACCTTTTTTACATAATGGCCCTCACACATGTATTAATGAAATGTAATGACACTTTGCACATCTTGTTGTTACCAAAGGTCTTTGATCAAGACGTGAGCAAATAAACACCATTATGTATAACATAAGCACACATACGCGACAGTAAGTATAAGCCCCTCTGTGAAGGACCTCTTTTGCGACAGAAAAGACAAGTTATGTAGTATGATTGAGCTGAATGTCTTACTGGTGCTTGACCAAGAATGATTGGGCAATCTTAATTCATGCTCACTCCTCATATGTTTGATACAAGCCAGACTACTAGCATTTTTGGCAAGCTTTGCATACCACTCGACATAGGCAAGTGGCCCACTGGCTGCCCAGTTTGTGGGAGCTAGGAGGAGCTCATGGGTGCATGGGTCATGGAGTGTGGTGGGCAGCTTGAAGATGACTTTTACACATCCTATACAAGTACCTGACACATATCTCAGTCACCTAGAATATAAATGCACCAGGGGAATGATGTATGTACTCACCTTGAATACAGGTAGCTTCTGCGTCTTTGCCCTGCATCACTACTACAGTATCAAAATGTGCAGGTTGCTCTCCCTTCACTGGCATGGCCTTGACAGCATCTGTCTCTTCAGTATCATTGTTGAGAGATACTGGGGCGAATTTGAAGCTGTGGAAGATGTAAAGATGGTTGAATGGCATGTTGGCAAGGGCGTCAGGGAGTTGAGCTGAGGAGAGAGGGTGAGCATTCTTGAGACAGTAGATATATTGAGCCATGGATTCCTTGAAGCTGGGGCACTGGTGCTTGACCCTCCGCAGGAGAGCATTGCAATGATTTGATGCTCTCCAGCCTGCCTTGGCAAAGAAAATCTGTGTCCGCATGCCCCACAGGTATCTTTCCTGAGTAGGTCTTCAAGGCATATCTTCTGCTTCCCCATGACTAGCAGAAATAGTAAGATTTAATTCTGTAGAGGGGAGTAGGAAAGGGAGAAAATTGGGAGGCCTGAGGGCACAATTGGGCATGAACAGGCAAGTACACATAGCAAAAGAACATGCATTAGACAGAATAAGCCGCTCAAAGCATCACTTTGTGCTCTGTTACATCCAGTGAAACTGCCAGACACAGAGTCCTGGTGTCTGAGCTTTCAAAGATGCACACCCATCCATCATAATGCTTCTTGGGTGTCACCAACGTGTACCTTAATCAGATTCTCAGATTCTCAATGCTTCTTGTCCTTTGACTTCCTGCGCTAGCCTCACTGCAACCGACTCTTGCCTGTGATCTTCAGCTGCTTGAGTTTGCTACTGTGCATACCGCTCCTCTGACTCTTCAGATCTCATTCTCTCAAGTTGGTGGTGTGGGAGGCTGGCAGCGCTGCTGCCAGCTTCCCATGCCACTGTGTTGCGTCCCCCTTTGTGGCAACTTTCCATACTGAATTTAAATGCTCGTGTCATTGAAATGGGATTCCAATTGCATTTTAACCACACAAGACACCCTTACAATATACTAGTATCTGTGACCATGCTATGTAGTCCTGAGATGCTGATCAAAATCCATTACAATGCCAAAGGTTCCGATTGAAACACATTAGAACACTGTGTAATGCTGAGAGAGACATTTAGATTGTATTGTATTTTAATGGGAAATTCAAATGAGTTTTGCTTTCATTCTGATGCATTTGAGTATCCCTTTTCACCTTGATTTGAACACATTTTAAGGCTATATGGAAAGTTGGGACATTGGGCTCCCCATGGCGCAAGCTAAGGGCTGCAACCTACCCCTCAGTGGCAAGCATTGGGAGCATAGGATAATCGAGGAGTCATCTCTCCTTCGCGCCAGTTACTTTTCTAGGCACTGTCTCCACTACAGCTATTGCGTGGGGCTCAGTGGGTGTGGTGCCCCTACTATGGGGCCCCTATGTAAAGAGTCTGGCCAATTAACGGCATGACCTTGACTAAGCACAGCGGCCTTAGAAGCTTCATAACCACAGGGCCCCTGAAGTTAGCTCTCGCCTCTTCCACTCCCAGTGACTAGCCATGTCTGCCATGAAGAGCTATGCTGCTATTCACCACCAGTTAATCTACCATGCTGATTCTTGCCCTACCTCTCGCTTGACCAGGTCCTCTAAACCTCCATTTACCCCAGGCTCAAGGGCCAACACAGGTGCCACAGTGAAAGGTAAGCCCGCCTTGTTGAACTTCTACCATTTCAGGCGTTATCTTATCAGGCTTGCCTGATATGGACTTGTATAGTGTTCTGCAATGCTACTTACCTTACTGTAGCTTACATTCCTTTTCGCTCATATCTTATCTGCAGGACTTGTTATCTCTTGTCCTGACACAGTAGATTAGATAACGGACCTCCGGGCCTCCGCTCTTTTAGCATCTGATATAACCGGTTACCTGGAGTTCCGGATTCTGTCTTACTAACGATGACTCACGTAGCTTACGCTCATGACTCATGATGACTCGACCATCAGGTGATGGTCTTGCAGATGTATATATACAGGGCTGGGGATGCCCTCTAACGTATCGTTCCTTCCTCTGCTCTCCCATGTGCCTAACGGGATCCCTCTAGCAGTTCCCCCCACAGGTTCATTCATTAGCCTTCACAGCCACTCCATTTCACTCCTTTCAACATGCCTTCCCATAGCCCTCATACAGAACCCTTCTGACACATCAATTACACGATAACAGGACCGGTAACCCCTCCTTCATCTCATTGCAACCAAAACTGTACCCAGGCTCTATTATGACAGCAAAAGCCAGATCCTTACCATGACTCTGCCCCACATTGACCGCAAATCTGTGATCGGCATTTGGAGGGGGGTGATGAAATCAATCCACAAGCAATTTGTGCTGCCAGAACAACTCAAGGAGGCCCTCAACATGGTCCACAGCACTGCCCCTTGGATGACGAGAGTGATCATCAATGACTCTGATGACAAGAAGTGGCCAGACTCACTGTTCGGCACAAAGATCGGGAAGAATGATAGGTGGATTTGGGACCACTGGAGGTCGGAGGATCGCAGCACTTGCATGGGAAGCAAGGCGTACTGGCCACAGTGAGTGACAATCTCCTCTCACATGATTTGTGCTCATAGCACTGTGGTGCAGCTTGAGGGCGTGGCATGCCATCCCCAGGTTGAAGTCAGGGCTGGCAAAACCAGACAATGGGCACAGATGATGGCATTCACGCTATACGAGCATGGCACCAACATCACCCTCAAGCGCGTTGTCAAGAAGAAGGGGAAGGAGAGCAGTGACGAGGAGCTGGTCATGAGTGAGGATCAGGCCAACGTGGATCTCAATGAGGCTCGAGGCACAATTCCCCACTGACCACCAGGGTTTGATCACATCCGGGACGAGTGCATCTGAGGACACTTCACGACTTCTGCTGGCAACTGCCATGTATGAAGCCCTAGTGAAGTCTTGGCTGAACAAGGTCAGTGGTTGGTACCCACTTCTCAGCGTGGGGGAGAGTTTGCCCTACGACACCATTGTCCTCCTCCCAGAGACAGGCCCCTGGAAGCAAGGGGCCAGCAAGCTCATCATCAGGGCGCTGTGCATGCTGTGGCTCCATATCCCTTTCAACAGGATCAACAAGTTCTACAGGGTCCTGCAGCAGGCTAAGGAAGCCACTAGCAAGGGGCAACATGTGTTGGCTGAGGAGAAGTGGATCATTGGAGGCTTCGCCCTTGTGAGTGTCCTTGTTTATCATGTTGAATAAGTCTAAACAACCCTACAGCCTATCCTTCCCATTGACGAGTACCATGGGCTGCTGTGCCCTTTACTCAACAACTTCCTGAAGAGCCTCTAGGAGTCCCTCAATGTCGTCCTCAAGGGGTTCCTGCAAACATGGACCTCAGGAGGTTGTCATGAAGCTCAACGACCTCAATGACCCCATTCTTGAAGAGATGTATGATGATTACCTGTTGTGCCTGATAGCTAAGCGGCAGATCGACTTCAAGTGCATAATCAAGGACTTGGTACTCCACATGCCTGGTGCAATGCGCTTGAAGGCAGAGGACAAGGTGTGCATCAAGAATGAGGAAGTGACAATGGTGGATGACCCTTTGATGCAGCAGATTGAGCAGAGGTGCCAGTGGGAAGCTCAAGAGGAAGCATGAGGAAAGCGATGCCGCTGGTGTGTGTGACCCCAAGGTCATGTCCTTGAGCACCTCGGGCCTTGTGCAGGGCTCAGACCATGGTTCCATGTTTGCTCACCAGAAGTGATTGGTCCGTCTGTGCCTACCCCTCGCTGCCCTCATAGCTATCCAATTCTAGTTGTATGTATGTTATCTCTTGTCACTTGTGCCTGCCAATGCAGGCTTACTCTCTATACTTACTGTGTACATCACAACCATGGATCTATTGTAGATATGATGAACTCTTGTCACAATGATTACAATGTGTTTCTGCTAAGTTTGGTGGAAAGCACGTAATGAGAAGAAAAATAAAGTGCCTTCAAGCACAAACAAGAGTGGATAAGCAAAGCTCCGGTGGCTGCAAAAAAGAAACAAAAAAGAGGAAATAAGAGAGAGCAAGGACAGGTGTAACATGCACATCTTCTTCTGTCATGAGGGTACATATTTTATCTTGAGCTATCTTTTATTGTCTTACATTTTGGGCAACTTGTCTTGATTGCACTTGATGTCTTTTTCTGTCTTTGCATCTTTCTGTGCCTTAAAAAGACCAATTAAGTAAATTAGGTTTTTCCTGATGCTCTGAGCGCAAGCAGCGAGCACTGGTCCAGCAACTCTTCCACTCCTCCATGCATACCATCCTTCAGCCCTTCATCAAAGCTGGGAAGGAGGGTATTGAGGTGACATCGGAGGATGGTACTGTCTGCCACATACACCCTATTCCGGCTGCTTATGTCACTGACTACCCCGAGCAGTGTTTGGTTGCCTGCTCAAAGTATGGAACCTGTCCCAAGTGCCAGGTCCCAGAACACAGCCTAGAGTTGGCCGAAGACTCACTTCCTTGTACTAAGCTCTGGACCCTTGATGTTCTTCGACGTGCTAAGAAGAAGGCCAAAGGAAAAGTCGACTCTACCGCATTCACCAAAGCTTGCCATGAGCTGAACGTCTCTGGATACACCATCCATCCCTTCTGGCGCGACCTACCACACAGACATCCACTCTTGCATCACACCCAATGTCCTCCACCAACTGTACCAGGGTGTATTCAAACACATAATCGAGTGGTGCACGTATCTTGTTGATGAACAAGAACTCAACTGCTGCATACACTGCCTCCCGCCTGCCTATGGAGTATGCTATTTCAAGAATGGCATTTCTGCACTTTCCCAGATCTCTGGAAGTGAGCACAAACATATTGCCCACATTCTCCTCACGTGTCTGGCTGGAAAAACCCCCAAGCAGATCATGCTCGCATTCAGAGCACTCCTAGATTTCATTCAGCTTGCTCAGTATACTGCTCACGACACCGATGTCACGAGTTGACGAAAGCGCCCAGCGCTCGGCGTACCCTAGGCCTCCAAGTCTACCCTCGGCCTCCAAGTCCACCCTCGCTCGGCGTACCCTCGGCCTCCAAGTCCACCCTCGGCCTTCGGGCACAGCCTCGGTCATCGGCCAAAAGCCTCGCGACCTTGTCCATCACGCCAAGGCAGTTCCACATTATTCCACACCCTTCCGACCCAATCACGACGCTCTGCACACGGACCATGGTAGATAGCTTGCCCTAAACACGGGCTGTATATAAAGACCACCCCCTGCTCCCCTAGAGACTCAGTTTCGACCTCTTGTCTCTAGGTGAGCAGGGTGCCCCCTGTACTAGTTTCTTCTACACTAATGTATACTTGTCTCTAGCCCTAAGGTTGAGTCCCTGACTCCCTTTCAGTTTCAGATAAGAATCAGTAAGTCGAACATCCCGGGTTTGCAGTAGATTGTTAGGCTGTGACTAGACCTTAGGTCGTCACATTAGGTCGAAACTCCTCCCACCCCCGACGTTTGACGGTTCTTCCTTTTTCTTAGCCACTCCCTTGCCGATCCTCAGGCATAAGAGGTGCTGTCATCAGACAGTAAAAGTCTTGTTCACTAGTGACAAGCAAAGCGTGCCGCCTCCCAGGTGTAAGGGACTCTGCTAGTTAAACTAGCCGTGTGTTTCCAAGAGGTCTCAGTGACTGTAGACGGAAACAAACGTGCTAGGGCAGAAGGGACATAGGTGCAATACCTCGTCCACCAACGTTTGGCTCTGAGTGTGGAAACTCAGCAGCGACTACCCCGATTCCCCACCTGACCTGACTGAGAGAAAGCAGGCAGACGCCGACACTACCTCCCTTCTTCTCGCAGCCAGGATCTGTTGTGCCAGTGCGCTGACTGGACATTTGTAGTGCCTAAAGCTGCTTCTTCCCGCATCATCTGCGCCAAGAACGAGGCTACCGGGCTACTAGAGCGGATCGAGCTCTCAGACCCCCATCGATTCGACCACATAGGGAAGAGACGACTGGCTCGTAGTATAGAATCAACGTGGCTAGCTCGGTGGAACAGTTAGTTTGTTACGGCTGCATACACGCCTTCGACTCTTCAGACCTCTGTGACGTTCACTACCGCGAAGAGAAAGGCGAGACTCAGATCTACGATTGTGAAAGACAACCGTGCCCCAATCGCTACCCACGGTCACGAACCGACGATGGCGAAAGGTTCAAAGCGATCCGACGCACCAACCAACATCCGTTAGGGCCTCGTAGCACTCACACCAGTCGGTCAGCCTCTCGAGTACCTTCACGGATCCCAACCCCCGATCCTCCTACACCTCCGCGCAATCCGAGCCCCGAACCCCCACGACCAACCCGCGGTCGTCAACCTACACGAAACCCCGGCCGTCCTCCTGCGGGTGCACCACCACCACCATCTCCCTCCCCTCCTCCTCCTAGCATGGCGACCCCTGATAAGGAAATTGCCAAGCTATTAATCCTGCAACACTATGATGGCTCGACAACGCAAGGAGCTAAACTCTTCATCACCCAGTGCAAAGAATACTTTGAGTACTATGGGTCGGTAATTGGGTCCCTCTGTATCCAGCTTCTCGTAGCTCTCAATCTCCTGGACAAGGACACCAAGGAGTGGGCAACTCAATATGTCGTCCTCTACGTGGAGGGCTCCAGTGCCCCGTTTGCCGATCTCGAGGCCTTTTACCAGGCTCTCCTGACTCCGTTCGGCCACGTGGACGACGCCGCAGCCGCGCAAGTAGAGATTGAGGAACTTGTCAAAAGGGACAAACAAGAAAAGCGCACCGTGGCCGAGTTTTCAGCGGCCTTTGCAGGACCAGCTCAGCGATCTGGATACGGGACAGTCGAGCTTCGCAACAAGTATCAGGACGGGCTCCCCACTCGGGTGTTCCGCAAAATCCAACTCGAACAATTCAAGGACTGGAAAAAGTTGGACACACGGGCGCTCGAGGTCGAACAGCTGTTGGATCTTGACAAGGCACAAAGGCCTGAAAACCCCTTCTTCCAGCGCAGACAAGCCGGTAGCTCCAACAGAGCGGCGGCGGCCACTATCAGCGCCACCACTGGTGATGGGAAATTCCCCGGTAACTGCTACGGCTGTGGACAGAAAGGGTATCGGCGCACGGAATGCCCCAACTGCAAGGATAAACCCCGACAACCCCGAGTACGGGCTACGGTCGCCGCAACGGCCACGACAACCGTCCCGGCGGAAGTCAAAGGGAAGGGCCTCGACGTCTCAGCACTGCTGGATGAAATGACAGCCTTGAAAACAGAGTTGAGGGAACTCCGATCCCTTAAGGAGTCAGAGGGTTTTTAATTTGGTCCGCGTTAGCTGCTGTACGCGTTGGACCGAAGACTATGAACTGTTTTTCTGTACTGTCATCTGCAAATGTATACGAGCTCGATCACGAATCGCAACATTTTCACATACCCGTTTTGCTGCATGGCAGAAACAGACAGAAGGAGATTACAGCAATGGTGGACAGCGGAGCCACCACTAAGTTCATGAATTGATGTTTTGTACAAGAGAACAAAGTACGCACCCAGAAGTTGAAGCATCCCATACCTTTGTACAACATCGACGGATCACTCAACAAGGCAGGGAGCATTTCAGAAGTAGCAGTCCTGCACATGAAGATCGGAGACCACGAGGAGAAAGTGGTGTTTACTGTCACGGACATCGGTCCGGAAGACATGATCTTAGGCTTGGACTGGCTGCGCGAACACAACCCCGAAATCGACTGGGAGCAAGGGTCCTTTAAACTCTCACGTTGTCCGGATACGTGTCAGACAGAACCCACAGAACCTCAGTTGACTGCCAGTGCCACCTCAGGGAAGAGGCGACGGGCTAAGAGGACCTCTAAGGTTGAGAAGGGCCAAGTACGGGCTAAGGTGCTACCTGAGGAGGACTCAGAGCCCGAAGTCAACATTGATTGGAACGAGGAGGACCTCCTGGAAGCTTGGGAGCGTGGAGTGACTCTACCGAACTCTCCGAAACTTTACATTGCCGCCAGACACACGTACTCGCAAGCCCTGGCAGAAGAGGCATTCCTTAAGAGAGAAGTCAAAAGCGTGGATCAGATGGTGCCAGAGAAATATCACGACTTCCTCGACATCTTCTCCAAAGAAGCCTCGGAACGGTTACCCGAGCATAAGTCCTATGATCATGCGATTGAACTGGTCCCCGATGCCAAGACGTTCCACTCTAAGGTTTACCCCTTAGCTCCAAATGAACAAGTGGCACTAGATGAGTTCCTCAAGGAGCAGCTAGCGAAAGGCTATATACGGAAATCCAAATCACCGATATCCTCCCCTTTCTTCTTCATCAAGAAGAAAACCGGTGATCTACGCCCGGTGCAGGATTACCGTCGACTCAATGCGATCACTGTAAAAAATCGCTACCCTCTACCGCTCATCTCGGAACTCACAGACCGTCTGCGAAATGCCACCATCTTCACCAAGTTTGACATCCGTTGGGGTTACAACAACATCCGGATCAAAGCGGGAGACAATGGAAAGCCGTGTTTGTGACCAATCGAGGCCTATACGAACCTCGGGTCATGTTTTTCGGGCTCACCAACTCCCCGGCCACATTCCAGAATGTAATGAATGATATCTTCAGAGATCTCATTACCGAAGGAAAGATTATGGTCTATCTCGACGACATCCTCATCTTCTCCACCATCAGCAGGAGCACGACCGAGTTACACGAGAAGTGCTCCAATGATTGAAGGAAAACGATCTCTTCCTTAAACCAGAGAAGTGTGAATGGAATGTGCCAGAAACCGAATACCTCGGGATGATTGTCGGTGGGGGAAAGGTTCGCATGGACCCGGTCAAGGTCAGTGGTGTTGCAAACTGGCCCACTCCCACCAACGTCAAGGGGGTCCAGCAATTCAGGGGATTTGCCAATTTCTATCGTCGCTTCATCCAGGATTTTGCCAAAATCACTCGACCCTTGGACAACCTGACCAAGAAGGACACACCCTGGCACTGGGGTGAAGAGGAGCAAAAAGCCTTTGACGAGCTCAAAAAGTGTTTCACGTCAACGCCCATCCTGGCTATCTACGACCCCAGCCGAGAAACACGAATTGAAGTAGACGCCTCAGGGTTTGCAACGGGCGGTGTCCTCAGTCAGAAACAAGACGATGGAAAGTGGCATCCAGTGGCTTTCCGCTCCCATGGAATGGACCAGGCACAGCGAAACTACGAGATCTACGACAAGGAGATGTTGGCTATCATTGAGGCACTCGAGGACTGGCGCCACTACCTCGAAGGACTACCCTCGCAGTTCGAGATTCTCTCCGACCACAAGAACCTCGAGTACTGGCGAACAGCACAACATCTCACGCGTCGACAAGCCCGATGGGCCTTGTACCTGTCACGGTTCGACTTTGTCATCACACATAAAGCGGGCAAATCCAATGGACGGGCAGACGCACTTCCCGGCGGGTCGACCTTCAAATCAATGACGAAGATGATAACCTTGACCAGGTGGTCTTAAAGCCTTCGCAGTTTAAAGTCGCAGCGAATCAACGAGGCCACGCTGCGGTCATACCGGACACAGCCATCCTCCGTCGCATACGCACCTGCTCCGACAAGGACCAAATAGTTGCCGAGGCTCTCGAGAAGATTCAGGATCTTGGACCTCCGCGCCTTCAACGAGATTTCACCGAGTGGAATGCTGAACAGGGTCTCCTGTTGTTTAGGGGGTGCATCTATGTACCAAAGGACGTGACGCTTCGTCGCGACATCGTCCAAATGCACCATGATGCCCCGGCGGCCGGTCACCCCGGTCGGGCAAAGACACTCGAGCTGGTATCCAGGAACTACTGGTGGCCAGGGATGACCAAGTTTATCAACGACTATGTCGACACCTGCGATGTATGCAACCGAACCAAGACGTTCCCGGCAAAACCCCAAGGACCTCTCAAGCCAAACGAGATTCCGGAAGGGCCTTGGCAAGTCATGACCACTGATATGATCGTAGGGCTGCCTAAATCGCAAGGGTTCGACTCAATCCTTGTTGTTGTTGACCGGTTCACAAAGCAAGCACATGTCATCCCCTGCCATGAGACACTCACTGCCGAAGGTGCTGCGGAACTATACATTCGTGACATATTCCGACACCATGGTGTTCCAGCCAAAGTAATCTCCGATCGAGGCCCCCAGTTCGCATCGAAGTACCTTCAAGCCATCTATAGGGGCCTGGGGATCAAACCAGCCTTGTCCACGGGTTTCATCCACAGACAGATGGACAGATGGAGCGACTCAATCAGGAAGTTGAACAGTACCTGCGTGCCTTCGTCAACCACCGACAGGATGACTGGGCCAAACACCTGCCCATAGCAGAGTTCACATTAAACAACCGAGTACACTCTGCTACTGGTCACTCGCCGTTCTTCATGCTAATGGGATATCACCCATCGGCAATGGCACGCTCCGGCCCCATGTCCACAGTCCCCGCAGCCGAGAAACGCCTCTCCCTGCTCGAAGAAGTCCGTCGTGACTGCCAAGCCTCCCTCGAGTTAGCAGCTGAACGGATGAAACATACTATGACCGGCAGGTACAAGAGGCACCAATATTCCAACCAGGCACAAAGTGTGGCTGGATGCTTGAAACCTCAAAATTCGGCAACCAAGTCGGAAGCTTAGCCCTAAGCGACTCGGACCCTACAAGGTCATTGGCCGCACTGGTGACCTGGATTACGAGCTGAAACTGCCCCCATCTGTACCCGTCCACCCAGTTTTTCACGTATCATTGCTCAGCCCGTACAAGAATAGTCCTATCCCAGGGCGAACGCCCACAGAACCTCCACCAATCGAAGTCGAAGGAGAGGAGGAATACGAGGTTGAGCAGATCAAGGACTCACGCATTTTCAGACGGCAACTCCAATACTTGGTCAAGTGGAAAGGCTATGACGACTCGCACACATCCTGGGAACCGGCATGCAATGTGGCCAATGCTCGTTGCCTAGTGGAGGCATTCCATCACCAGCACCCATCCGCCCCACGCCGTGTGTCGGCAACGGTTTTTGAAGCCCTGCGGTTCAAGCCAGTCCCAGAACCCCTGACATCAGTTCACCAACGGTCGGGTTGGGAACTTGGGCTGGGCGCCACGCATGAGGTCATGCGCCCTTAGGAGGGGGGTACTGTCACGAGTTGACGAAAGCGCCCAGCGCTCGGCGTACCCTAGGCCTCCAAGTCTACCCTCGGCCTCCAAGTCCACCCTCGCTTGGCGTACCCTTGGCCTCCAAGTCCACCCTCGCTCGGCGTACCCTCGGCCTCCAAGTCCACCCTCGGCCTTCGGGCACAGCCTCGGTCATCGGCCAAAAGCCTCGCGACCTTGTCCATCATGCCAAGGCAGTTCCGCATTATTCCACACCCTTCCGACCCAATCACGATGCTCTGCGCACGGACCATTGTAGATAGCTTGCCCTAAACACGGGCTGTATATAAAGACCACCCCCTGCTCCCCTAGAGACTCAGTTTCGACCTCTTGTCTCTAGGTGAGCAGGGTGCCCCCTGTACTAGTTTCTTCTACACTAATGTATACTTGTCTCTAGCCCTAAGGTTGAGTCCCTGACTCCCTTTCAGTTTCAGATAAGAATCAGTAAGTCGAACGTCCTGGGTTTGCAGTAGATTGTTAGGCTGTGACTAGACCTTAGGTCGTCACAACCGACACCCTTGCCTATCTGGACAAAGCCCTGGACACGTTCCATCAGAACAAGGTTGAGCTTGGCATATGAGACCATCTCAATATACCCAAGTTCCACATGCTCAAACACTATGCCCAGTCCATCCGTGAGCTAGGCGCAACCAACAACTACAACACAGAGGCGTTCAAACGCCTCCACATTGATTTTGCCAAGGCAGGCTGGAGAGCATCAAATCATTGCAACACTCTCCCACAGATGGTACGCTGGCTGGAATGACGTGAAAAAATGGTGGTATTAGATTCTTCCATTCACCACTGGCTTGTACGTACAGGGCGTGAGCAGCAAGATGGCTCAGAAGATGCAGACCATGCAGAATGCTCTCTCTCAAAAAACCAGAACAGTTGTATCAAACTCACAAAGCATCCATCAGTCTCCCTCCAAGCCCTGCCAACCATTATCACCAAGCACCAGTGCCCTGACTTCAAGGAATCACTAGCTCAATATATCTACTGTCTCAAGAATGCTCGCCCTCTCTCCTCAGCTCAACTCCCTGACACCCTTGTCAACATGCCATTCAACCATCTTGACATCTTCCACAGCTTCAAATTTGCACCAGCATCTCTCAACAATGATACTGAAGAGACGGATGCTGTCAAGGCCACACTGGTGAAGGGCGAGCAACCTGCATGCTTTGATACTGTGGTAGTGATGCAGGACAAAGACACAGAAGCTACTGGTATTCAAGGTGAGTACATACATCATTCCCCTGGTGCATTTATATTCTAGGTGACTGAGATATGTGTCAGGTACTTGTATAGGATGTGTAAAAGTCATCTTCAAGCTGCCCACCACACTCCATGGCCCATGCACCCATGAGCTCCTCCTAGCTCCCACAAACTGGGCAGCCAGTGGGCCGCTTGCCTATGTTGAGTGGTATGCAAAGCTTCCCAAAAATGCTGACCCTATCCATATGATGTACACTGTCACGAAACCTCCTCTACGCTCAAATGGCTCACCTCCTGGTGACATCATCCCCATTTCTATGATACGACAATCATGCCAGCTCTGTCCTATATTCCCTGCTCACGTACCTACTGACTGGACACTGCACAATGTTCTGGATAGGACACATCATTTTCTGCTGAACAACTCTGCTTCTAAATACACGTACCAGACCCTTTGGTGAGGATACAACTAGTATTGCTACTATACTACTACCACTAGTAGTCAGGTATTGATATCAGTGGTGTAATGTGATCCCTATTCATATTGATAGATTGACACAGATGTCCCCAGAAGTAACTGCAGAAGCATAATACTCATACAAATGTTGATCTACATTTCCCTAGTAGTCTGGCTCATATCAAACACATGAGGAGTGAGCATGAATTAAGATTGCCTAATCATTCTTGGTCAAACACCAGTAAGACATTGAGCTCGATCATATTACAGAACTTGTCTTTTCTATCACAAAAGAAGCCCTTCACAGAGGGGCTTTTACTTACTGTTGCATATGTGTGCCTAAGTCTTGCATAATGGTGCTTATCCACTAATGATGTCTTGGGCAAAGACATTTAGTATCAATAAGATGTGCAAAGCACCATTACGTTCCATTAATACATGTGTAAGGGCCATTATGTAAAAAAGATTTTTCCTTATGGATGTCCAGCTAAAATAACAGTTGTATGATTGTCATAAACACTCACCATCTGAGAATATAGCATCAATTGTATCACTGTGCCCCTTGCATAGCCCTAAGCCATTTGGTGCAATGTCTTGCATGGGACCGGGATGTGCGAACACCCTGGGAGTACCAGGTGCATGACTGGAGGATGTGGTGTGCAAAATTTTCAGTACATTGAATGCAAATGTGTCATCCATACATGTATGTGGGGCACTGGCACTGCATAACAGCTCATCATGGCCTGCGAGCTCAGGACTATGCCATGCAACAGCACCGGCATATGTTAGATGGGTACCCCCAGTAGGTGGACCACCAACAAACACGCTAGCAGCAGGTTTGGAGGCAAGCTGTGGGCCACCTTGTGTGTTGAGAAAGGGCCACACATTGTTGATGACCAGTGGATGAGGAGTGCCAGCTGGTGCACCGTGACTGAGTGTGCTGTCAACTGACTGCTCAAACTTGTGTTCAAATGTATGTGTGTTTGGCAGCAGCTGGGTTGGACATGGTTGATGTTGGCCTGGACTGTAAGCAGCAGTTGGGCCAGGTGGAGCCAGACTGTTACCACCATGTGACAGAGTGAAGCTTCCGGTGATAAATGTGTTGAACTTCTACCATTTCAGATGTTATCTAATCGGGCTCTCCTGAGATGGACTTATATTATGTTCTGCTACGCTACTTACCATATGTAGATTACATTCCTTTTGTTCCTTATCTATAGATTAGATAGCTCATTCCAGACTGCACTGGACCTCCAGACTCTACCAGCTTCCACTTGTTATCCATGTGATAATACCGGTGACCCGGATTCCCGGTACTTATGATTACTCATGATCTTACAGGCTGACTCATGTAGGTTACTCACTGTGACTCAGCACGACTAGGCTATCACATGATAGCTTTATAACATGTATATATACTGGGCTCAGATTCCCTCTAATGCATTGTTCCCTCCTCTGCTTCCGGTGTGCCTAACAGGACTCCCTCCAGCAGTTTCCCTCTAGGTTTGTTCACTCGCCTTCTGAGCCACTCCCTACACTCCTTTCAACAAAATGGAGCACAACAGTGCTGGGAGTTGTTGCCATATGGTGGCTCACTGTATGGCGGTGGCATAGGTGACTTCGATGAGGGGAAGATTCCCACCACTCGAGCACCCTGTTGAGTGGGCCCAAGATTCAGAGTCTGATGTAGTCCTAAGCTATGGTGATGGGGCTGTCATGGGACATCCGAGGTGCGGCAGGCCTGCAGAATAGTCGGGCCAGTGATTAAGCAGGGCACATTTGATGGCCAGCAAAATTCAGTTGGCGGAATAAGTTCTAATTGAGGAGGGCTAGTATCTGACATCCCGGTGCACTCACAGTCATGGCAGAACCCTCGGCAGCGCCCATAGATCTTAGATACCAAGTGCAGCCATAAACGACCCCCAAAATCCGCCAACATCCAATACCCATGCAGACATGAAGGGCCCTGCGGACGCCCCAGGTCACATCACTATGTGGCTATACATGGGCCATCATGCTCACATGTCAGATCAATGTGTGGACATATGATGACCTGGTGGCTGACCCCCTGGGATGCATGGTCAGTATGCTGTCCCAGCAAATGAGCTTCCCGCGTAAGCTTGGTGCTCTTGTGCTCCCCTGAAGTGCTCAGGCAAATGCCTAGGGATGGCTGTGTGGCGCATCAGTCTTTCCTACTTGTATGCCTCAATCCTCCATTGGTGAGTGGAGTACACTTTCAACTCATACAATTCACATTCAATCCCATTGTAAATGGCAGCACACAACAGCAATCACAAGTGTTGAGAAATGCAGCTACAGGGGTGCATGTATGGAAAGCCTTGACAACAGCCTACCAATAGGCAGGCCTCAGGCTCGCTGTCCCAGTGAGTGCATTTCCTTTCTGCATCTTCTCGCTAAACATACAAAACTTGTGTAGGCTCAAAAGTTGCTGCACTGTACCACTGTGGCTGCCATGCCTGACCACACAACAGCAATCACAAGTGTTGGTTCAGCCTTGTATATCATGGTCCAAATCTACTGGTAATTCCAGGGAGACATGTACTCCACACTTGCACAACCAGGTATAGGGGCAACAACATTCCTTTGGGTTCCATGCACACACATCTTGTTCTCGCTCAGCCTATTCAAGGCGGACCTGAAAGTTCACACTCTCGCAATGGGCAACAGCTCACCTGTAGAGTTTGTTGAGCTCAGTCCACAATGTAGCACCTACATGGGGGCCTTCATTGCCAGGAAAGATGTCATAGAGACTGCTGTGAAGAATCTCTGCTGTGACAGAAGCAGAAGGTGGGTGGTGGTATTGTCATTTTAGGGCTTGAGGGCCAAGAGCGGGAAAGTTTGACAGATCCGGAGGAAGTTGATGATGATTGCTAGATCTTTCTTGGATGCACTGTCATTGTTCAGCATATAGAGAACAATCATATTTTTTTGTGATTTTAGTGATTTTTTAATGTTACATCAGCCATGTGGACAACATGTGGGCAACTTGCCGGGGGGTGAATATACCCTACAACAGTTTAGGTTATTCAAGATACAGATGCCAGCTTAGTTGGCCACTGCTTTTGTGTGTGAGCAACACAGCATTATGGTCCCCAGTTTTCCGGCCACCAGTGTGGAGCAAGGGTTCTCCAGTGTTGCAATAGTGTTGCCCTGGCATGGTCTGACATTCTGAAGCATGTTTGAAGCTGGATGATGGCCTGCAAAGTCATCCAGTGGAGGGTGTATGTGGAGGGGCATTATTACACTTATTCCCATTCCTGCCTTCAACAGTCAATGACAGTGTGCCCCTCAGGGCTAACATGAACATTGGAACTGGGAGTGTCAGTGTTAGTTCCAATAAAGATAATTCAGATCATATCCCGGTTAGACAGGCAAAATGGTGCCTGCAATTAGATGGTGCATTGTGGTTAGTTATCTTCAATATGGGATCACTGCAAGTACCTGAAGTGTGGTGAGAGCTGCAGACATGTTTAGAAGGTGCCACATTTGATGCCATATACCAATTAAAACAAATCACCCGACCTGGGTTCCCACCATGTACAGATATGTGGGTGAATAAGGAACTCAGAACTACCCTAATGCACCGCATATGGGAGAATATGGGGGATTGTATGCCTAGTGTTATGAAACTGTTAGCAAAGGCTTATTTGACAAGTAAGTGATTGGCATTGCACAGATGGAGGTTCACCATATATGAGCCCTGGATTGACTGTAAAAAGGATCAGGTTGAACCAGTGATTAACACTCTGGCTAGGCCTAGCAATAATACTATGGTGTCTTGGAATGTCAATGGATGGCATCGAAAGAAATACACTATAGAGGAATTCATGCAAAAGGAGTGCATCACAATAATGGTGGTACAGGAAACCCT